>JAUCMU010000723.1:0-11046 GCA_032275025.1 Enteromius treurensis | reverse complement strand
CTGTTAATTTTGTGATGTTATTCAAGAGAACTTTGTCTCAATGGGCTTTTCCGCTTTGCGCCTTGCGCTTTTGAGCACCGCTGTCATATTTTCGGACACACATTGTATATGCCTATATCATTCGTCTCTGTTAATATCGTTGTTCAACTGTGGTGTTAGTGACGTGCATCTGATGTTTATATACTGAAGGCAGATTTGCCTCACCCAATCAGCGTCCGCTTATTTAAATGGATATTAAGTTTTTTCTTTCTTTTGACCAATTGGCTGAAGCCATATAAAGCCTGTGCATTGATCCGGCCGTGCTGTTGGGTGATTGCTGTTGAAGTTTTCATGATAACAGAGCAGTACAGATACGTACAGCCAGTTGTGTCAAACATAATTCATGGACTAATATTAGATCAGCAAGTAGCCGAGGATGACGACAAAGCTATTTTATATGCTATTTACGAGAACAGCATTCACAGGCACTAAAAACACATATGTCTTTTATTCGCAGGCACTTATAAAAGTGAAAGTCTGCATATTTTTGCCATATTAAGCCATCATTATACTTAGTAAACAACTAAAATAACTTTTTAATGGCTTGCTTGTCCAGACTGGCACTGTCAGGTTTATAGATGGAAATGCTCGGCGGCTCGGCTCGGCTTTATGATACCTCATTTAAAGTTCATTACAGCACAGGCTCTCTGTCATTTAAACAGCAATGTAGAATCTGAGTAAGAGAGCTGTGATCACAGATACTGTTGAAAATAGCATTTTAGACTTGACATTTAGTCATTTTGACTGGCTGTCTCTTTGTTGTGCATTTTAATGTGTTTGCCATAAAGCATGTTGGGTGATAAGTTAATAATATCACTGTCACATTAATAATATCACTGAGTGACACAGAGAGGCCACGGGCAAAGAAACCCCCCAATTATACTGTCTTTCCTGACAGGGTAAATATAACTTTTTAAAATCATATGTGAAGTTGATTCATCTTTACATGTAGAGAAGCCTAAAGACGGACTAAAATACCTTCTGAACAGAGAAAGAAACATTGCAGAGGACAAGAAATAGGAAATTGGACTTGGATTCATAATACAGAGAGACACTGCATTGACTGATCGGCTTTTGTGGTTCAAAATCATTTCTGGTCCAGAATTATCAGTTCACCTTAAATACTTTGGGTGCATTGGTTGGTTTAGCTATGTAAAAGAATTTGGCTTAACCATGTAAATGCTCCAAATGAGACCGCATTGAATAAAACAGAATTTTGTATTTTTTGAAGGAGGTCTGAGTGCATTGTGAACACAAAATTATTTCACAACAGTCACAAACAATAATAATCGTATATTTCCAAAGCAAGGTGATTTTATGGTAAGTAAAATAATATTTTTTTTATTGATGGACAAAAAAAAACTGCCTGGTTACTTTTAAACCCAGAGACATTGAGAGTGTAAACAGAACTGGTTTCATGTTTTATGGACTAGGCTACTTAAGGAGGTATGGGTACACCCAAAATATTCTCACTACATTGCACAAAGGCTTAAAGTAGTGGTAAAAACTTAATAGTAGCCTACACTGTAAAAACAATTTTCTAAGTTGTAGAGGAAGATTTTTTTAGAGTACGGTTTACAATAATACGAAAAAACTATTCCTTTATTTCTTCAAAATGTCAATCAAATTCGATAATAATGCCACTTCTTTTTAAAAATGTACAAGAATATCTACATAAAAGTAGTTTATATGCCAAAATTTGCAGTGTTTTGTTTTTTTGTAAACATAAATTAGTGGCTTAGTAGTTGCTGTTGTAGTAGGCTATATTTTAGTATTCTTATTAATTAGATCTAAGCACACTTTTCTAAGGGTGTAAAAGCCATTTTGGTCAACTCAAAGTGAAATGAGTGGACTCATGTGTGAAAACACCCTCAGACTACATTTTACACTTCATCATTACCTTCATTAGAGGCAACAGAGCGGCAAATGAATTATCCGAGTTAGTTTGAGAGAGAGAGAGAGGGGGGCGCGTTACCTCTTGCGCTTTGGAGACTGCCTTTTGTCCATTATCACAGGCACGCAGTTGGTCAGTTCCGTCCAGTCCGCGTGCAGACCGCAACTCCAGCCCGTGGAGAACCTCGAGAAGAGCCAGGACTCCTGCTTACCGGGCCGGTGGCACGTGCATTTCTTCTGTCCCGCTTTGCAGTCGCACGGCTGCTCCAAGCGAATATTCCTGACCAGGTGCCTGCCAAAGGTGGTCCCGCCTGTCTTCTGAATGTGCAGAAACACAATCACATCATCCCCCTTGATGTTGAAATCGACGTCGCGTGTCAGATCGCGCTCCGTGAAGTTGAATCTGGACGCGCATTTAGTTGCGCTGTCTTCCTCCGGGTCATCGGTGGTCGGGTCTGGAGTGGACGGGGGACCGATCCTAACGAGTTTGTCTCCTGTCCTAAAATGAAAAGCCTGACTGCCTGCTGGACAAATATACTGGTACCCAATCATGACAAAAAGAATGGCTAAAATTGGGATGAAAATCCATTTGTTGGGTTTATCATTCATTTTAACACAAGGACATTCTTCATGCAGTTAGTGTGAATCATGATCTCCTCTCCAGTTCTTCCTCCAGGACGTTCGTGTGGGATCCAGCCCAGAAAACCCATGCCACATGTTGATATGGTAAAAAATATGCGCAAAAGTGTGACATTCAAGTCTTCACATGAAACCTGCTCTCTCACAAAGTTCTGAAGAAAGTGTAAGTCACCAAACAAAATGCATAATCAAATGCTGTTTAAGAACCGAACATCGTGTTTAAAAAAAAAGTGTAAGACTTCACAAGACTAACGTCTGCTCGCTGTGTTCAGATGAAACGGTTTGAAGTGCCTCGTTGGTCTGTTTTATTCTGCGGAATGTGGCGATGAGACCGTGCTCTCCATCCATCCCGCGACGCGCATCAGCGGGATGATGCGAATGATGTCAATGAGACGCGAGCGCTGTCGCACCGGTATAGCACGAGCTCTTTCGTAGCACGCAAACAATTTCATCTGCACCTGGTCCCAGTCCAGTGCTCTGCTATATTAAGCAATAAAGCGTCGCCACTACTGAGAGAATTCTCTGTGTGCATGTTATTATGTTCTTCACAGTCCTTTGCACTCTGCAATCTTTGTGCCTTATCACTTTGTGGAAAATCCTGTAAAGGAATGCTAAGGAAACATTAACATCACTGGGAGCCAATTATAATTGGTTGAGACGTTTTATGGCTCACTTTTTTTCACAAATTTTATATATGTTCTACCTACTCATTACTTTTTTTACTTAGATTTTGATTTTAACTTCACGGCAAAAATGTATTTTCATGCAACATGTAAGAAAAAACTATATGTTTATTTTAACCTGGCTACATACAAAAATAAACTTCACAAATTTCAAATTCACTATGAGCATGCGGTGTTTTGTAGGCGAAAAACCTCTCTTTTTTCCTTGTAAACGATTAATGCATTAGGCGGTTTGCATTTTTTCATGTGGGTTTAACCAATTGCTTCGGCTTTTGACAGTATCTCATACTCAGTCAATAGCTACTTTTTTCTTATGCAGCGCCCCCTGTGAGCGCGAACAGATTGAGAGGTGGTACTAAGTTCTCTGGGTGTTTTATCCTATTTCTATGAATTAGATTAAGTATTTTCAAAGGTAGCATATTAGCAATTATTAGCCAGTATTACATACTAACGCATGGAGTCACTAATTTAACATAAAATCACGATGTATGAAGAGCATAGCAAAAACCTAGTTATATTTATTATGTTAGTACATCAGTCAAAATCTCTTTATACAATATTAAATAAACTAATTAATTCATAGGCCTATATGTACACATCTTTTTCACCTTAAGGTCAGCAATCCCGATTTTTCCACATGCAGAAGCTCTGCCGTTACTTTTCTACTGCATCTCATCAATTACATTAGTTGTCCATGAAAATGCCTGAATAACGTAGGTTACTCCTGCGTACAATTTCCAAAGTATGTTAATGCTGAAATATATTTTCTCTGCCATTACAAGGCTGAACTTTATCTAAAACACTCTTCTTACCAGTCACTAAAATGTTGAAGCTATTTACTAAAGCGGAAACAATGTATCGCATTTTCTTTTTGTGGAACAGGGAATTAAAGATGCAGGACCCCTTTAATGGCGGCGTCCTGTGAAACCGGGTAACGCAGCGGCTCAGCGTCCGATGATTTAGGTGTTTTAAAACGTATTTATACGCTGTATCACAGAGTCAGCTCGTGGTTTATTGCTGTCGAATAATATGTTGCTGCTGCTGCTTCTGAAAGAAATGCTTATAGGGGTTTGACAGTTTGTGCTGGATGTCTTTTATCCCTTTTCCCATCTTATTGTTGTTTCTTCATTCATAAGAATGACCAATCACAATCATAGTTTGTTTCATCCGATTTGCATAAAGTGTATGTAGCTTGACAGTGACGCTAAAGTATGTAAAAGAAGGAAAGATGTAACAATTATGTAGCCGCTAATCGACACATAACATTACATTGTAGCTACGTGGCGTTTTACAGGACAGATTAATGTCGCCTTACTGTAGTTTGTTTTACAAAGGGACACAGAACCTTTAATGAAAAAAAAAATCACAACTTCAGAGTTTTTGCTCTGATGGATATGAAAGTGATTTATATTTTATTGTCACGTTATTGCCTTGGATTAAGCTCTATTTCATTTTACAAACACTGAGTCTAAGTTATAATGTATTATTGTCTCAATATAAGGGATGAGTTGTTATAATGGGAACCTGCTGTTTGTTGACAATGTTTTGAGAGTAATATTTTGTGTTTATACATCCTCTCTGTTTGTAAAATGCAGGCTATAATTTAAATATTGCAAGCGAAGCACTAAACAATTAATAGGAGCATTTTATGACACAATGTCTGTGTTCTCTGATGTATGTTAACATTAATAAAGGTTTTTGTCTTGGTTTTTTACCAATGGCAATTTTTAGCCCTTTTATAACTGTGTGTAAATAAGCAGCAACATTTCTTAAATATTTCTTAATTATTAGTCACTGTTGTTGTCTTTGTATTCTTTTAGCAGTGTCTGATCATGAGGGTGGTCTTTGTTGTTCTGGTCTTGCTGAGGGTCCAGCATGTGCACTCTGCGTCTAAAGGAGTCGTCGCCAGTCTTCAGGCTAAATGGTCCATGACCCCTCTCCTGCTGGAAACAAGGTGGGCTGGAGTATTTATTATTCTTCCATAGTTCAGTATTTAACTGGCTATCCTTCACATTTATATAAAGGACTACATGCATAAAAATGAATGTGTTTATCTGTAGGTGTATAAACCTTTTTTCAATAACAAGATCTTGGGTTAAAATGTAAAAAATAGACATACTGTAGAACGTTTCAGTTGCTTCAGCTAGTTACCATTTCTTTAGTTATCAAGCTGTTCACAACTGAAGCACGTTTTTATGCAGTCCTACAGTGATACAGTACAAAATATATCTCATGTGGAAATTATTGAAAATGTAAATAATAATTGTTTAAGAATTTGCATAATTTAAAAAGATGACAATTGCATTTCATGTTTCTTAGGGCAGCATATTTAAATTTGCGTCCTTAAACCTTATTTGCACTGCCCTCCAAAAGTTTGGAAACACACCCCTGGCAAAGTGTGGTCTTGGATGATTTCTGCATAAATTCTTATAATATTTTTTGGTGTAAATGCATTAAAGTAACTTGACATTATCATTAAAGACCAGCAATAATAATTTTCATTTCGATTACATAATAATGGCAATATATACCCAACCTCTCCTATTGAGATACTATGGGAGGAACTGGACCGTTATATCTGTAAGAAGTGTCCAACCAGTGTGAATCATCTTTGGGTAATCCTTCAGATGGCTTGGGGTGATATAATATAAGTCAATGTTTAAATAAACTGACAGCTTGGATGCTCAGATCATGCAGAGCTTTAGCTGCTAATGGTGGATATTTTGATGAAATGAAAATGTGAGTATTTTCTATGTATAAACTGTTTATGTAACTGTTTATGCATTGTCTCTTTTCAGTGCAAAATTATCCGAAATTAAAAAGGATTCTTGCCAATATTGTCCAAAACCCCACTTTTGAAGGGCAGTGTATTCCATATCTGAAAATTTCTTTCATCTTTGTCATCTCATTATTGCAAAACCTTTTTTTTTTTTTTACTGTTTGTATCCATTACTGTGTTTCATGTTTGTTTTAAGGATGTTTTGCTTTGTAAATCTGCTTTTGCGCAGTGAGTTTGTTAGAGAGGATGGTGAAGAGAAGTTCTGGCAGTTTGTCGATACTGTAAAGGAGTTAACTGTTTACAAAAACGGAGGTAATGTCTGACATTTCAATCTGTTATGTTTCCTAATTCAGTGAATGGTATGTAAGATTGTGTTTTGTTAAAGTACACGTGAAATGGAAAATTCAGATATTTACTTCCCTGTCTTTAGAGTCTGTCCGGTCATATTATAACCTGATCATCAAGAAGGCTGGACAGTTCTTGACAGATCTTCAGGTCAACCTGTTGAAGCTGTCTCTGTCTCTCAGGGCTTACTCGCCAGCTGTGCATGCTTTCCAACAAGTGAGTCCTATTCTGTATGTCAAAATGACTTAATACAAAACCAAGTGCTTGACACTTCCATCCATCCATACCATCAATATAATTTTTCTTAAATAATAAATTGAAAATTTTGATCTAATTGAAATAATGTTACGCGGTTTACCCCATAGACGTGTGTTATTAATGATTTCTTCTCAATCTATAGATAGCAAGTGATGAACCACCTCCTGATGGCTGCCCTGCTTTCGTGGTTGTTCATGGTCAAAATGCCTGCAGCACCAAGGAGCTGAAGAAGCTCTTGAAGACTGCAGCAGGCAGGTAACACTAACCAGTAGTATATACTGTATTAAAAATATTTAGAGAATATTTTCGTCTATGGTTTTGTGTTCAAACCAAGTGGCTTCTTTTATGTGTCCTATGCAGGCCAAGACCTTACCTATACAAGTCTGACCACCAGTACCCCGGAGTCAATGGGACAGACCTGCCTGTAGCTGTTCTTTATGCTGAAATCGGCACAAAGGAGTTTAATACTTTTCATAAGGTTCTGTCAGAGCGGGCACAGGAGGGTAAACTCATCTATGTGCTACGACATTTTGTGTCTGTGAGTAATAGCAGTGTCTTTTTTTATAATGATTTTTTTTTCATGTTTTATGTGGTTTATTAATTTGTTAGAGCCTGTGCCATATAGCTGTTGCCCTAAATGCTTATTTCTCACCACAGGAACCAAAAAATGAAAAGATGCTGCTGTCTGGATATGGTGTTGAACTGGCAATTAAAAGCACAGAGTACAAAGCTGTTGATGACACACAAGTTAAAGGTATCATACAAATTGCCTTTTGTTTAACCAAAAAGGTCAACGTAATAAATGACAGAACTCAATAACGTTTTGTTTTTTTTATTATAGTCAGTTTTATCTTGACAAACTGCACTACTCTGCAAATGTTTGAGGTCAATAAGATTTTCTGGAAGAAATTAATATACTTTCTTTTACCATGGAAACATGAAATGAATGAAAAGTGACACTAAAGTCTTTTGCATTGTTACAAAAAATTTGGAATTTTCTTTATCATTAAAGAATCCTGAAAACATCCATCACAGTCTCCAGTGCAACTGTTAACAATGATCATTAACAAAATGTTTTTTGAGCATTAAATCAGTATATTAGAATAAGTTCTTATTTGATTACATAAATAGAGCCATGTTGAGTATAAAAGGCATCTTTGAAAAATGTACCAACCCCAAATTTTATATTGTGGTGAAGTTTCAAAGTAGATAAACTACTTTTAAATGACTTATTGCTTTCTTAAATAGAAGAAGGTAGTGATATTAAAACAAATCATTTAAAACTGACTTGACCTGAATTTGTTTACAGAATCTAAATCAGTTTCCACTGATAATGAGGATGAAAATGATGAAGTCCAAGGATTTCTGTTTGGCAAGTTAAAGTGAGCTGCTGCTTCTTATACAGTTCATATCTATCCATACATTCAATAGATAAAAATGAATGTCTATTGCACATAACAGTATGTAAAACAGTGTCTCACTGTGTCCTTTTTCACCTCCAGAAAGTCCCACCCAGAGCTTCAGGATGAACTTGGAGAGCTTAGGAAGCATCTACTGGAGAGCACCAATGACATGACTCCTCTCAAAGTGTGGGAGCTCCAAGGTGGGCAGACTGTTGTTATTGATGGTCCTCTCTTACAGTGTTCTTTTCTTTGTGCTGCGTCAAACAGTGAGATTAAAGCGATCCACATGGTTCCTGGAGAGAACTGTCCACTTGATGAATTGGGAAGCAGTGGAAAGGTTGCAGTTTGTACCCTTTGCTTGCTGCAGCGATCCGTCCTATTCCTGTTCAGACTTCTGAGCAGATGCTCATGTTCACAGCCAAGTTCAATTGTGCACTGTGAGACCAGGAGCAAAGTGGCTAGATAAGAGCCGTTTTAGTTTTGTGCTGATAGATAAATGAAGCAATTTATTTTACTTGCCATAAAGGGCTCTCATGAGGGTTATCAGGATGGTTATTGAAACAGTTGTTTGATTTTGTAATAACTTTGTGCGAATGTTATTGGTATAATGTTGTCACTCATCAAAAATACATTCATTAATTTCCTCAACCAAAAATGAAAAAATATTTTACTTATCCTGATGTTGTTCCAAAACTAGTCACTGTTTTCCATACCATAACAATTTATCCTATTATAATAATGATTAATTCACTATATATTATTTCAGTTTCATGTTTATCACGAAAACTGTTGTATGTTGTTTGCAAATACTTTTATTATATATATTTTGTATGATATTTGCGTAGAACAGCATAAAATGATCAATTACACATTTTTTATGTGTAATTGCATAGAAGACATCAACCATTCTTTAAAATTATCTTATGTTTGTGTGTAAGTAAATCATGATAATGTTGAATTCAACTGTTCGTTTAATTACATAATTTTAGATTTTAATCGTAAATAGTTTTAACTTAAGTGTTGCATTGCAGGCATTTTTAATTAATTATTATTGGCTCTTGTAAAAAAGATTTTGAATGCCTTTTTCTGTGTTTCCAATAGACCTCAGTTTCCAGGCTGCATCTCGGATCATGACTGTGCCGAAGTTTGATTCTCTCAAATTGATGCAAGACCTCAGCCAAAATTTCCCAAGCAGAGCCAGGTAATAAGTCTGAAATTCAGTCTTGGTTTCTCTGAAAAAAATCCTGGACAGGAGTCATTAACTTTGTTACAACTCCCGGCATTAGATCTCGAAAAGAAAATAGGATAGATTTAAACAAATGATACATTTTAAAAGGTTCGTTCTTACTGAATTCTTAAGTCTAATAGTTAAAAGAACATCATTTAAACACTAAAATGTTGAGAACAGAATTGTATGACATTCCACTGTGCATTTTTGCATGTATAACAGTACAGAATGCATGCATATGCATTATGTGTACTGTAGGTCATTTTTAATGTGTGACTGTGACTTTTCTCCTCTGCTGCTCAAGACAGCTTTATGTGCTGTGTTCAGAATTTGCCGAGTCAGAGTTACTGTGGTTTACAGTTTGTCAGCATGGCCGATATGGCGTCTTAAGAGGGAACAGGTTTTCTGAGATTAAAATGAGTTTTTATGACTGTTCTGGGATGTTGGCGAGAGCTGGTACTGACTGTACATGTTTTACTGTCCCCACAGATCACTGACAAGAGTGGCCGTAAACCAAGACATGAGGAAAGAAATAGAAGACAATCAAAAGGTAAGCTTTTATCAACAACTTTTCTGATGAGCACTGTAAAAAGTACAGCCATGTGGGTCAGGATTTGTCTGATTTATTTTTAGAAAATTAAACATGTCATCTCTAACTTTGATGAGTACTCTGGAGTGCCTTGAAGAATCCAATAGAAAAAAAAAAGATCATGTTTCAACAAATCACGACCATACTGAATGATGTGAAGTTCATAAAGTGACGCTGTAGCTGACGGGGTCCTTCAATTTCAGAGGTTGAGTGAGACGATGGGGATCCAACCTGGAGATTCCAGTCTGTTTATTAATGGAATACACATTGACTTGGACATTCATAACCCTTTCAGGTAAGATCCTCTCACCAGGTGTAGTTGGCACCACTAATGTTCCTCAACATGTTTTACGCATGTTAAACTCATTCTGTACATTTGTTCATCCTTAACTGCCCCGCAGCATCTTGGATATTCTCAGAACCGAGGCTAAGATTCTCGAAGGTCTTCATAATCTTGGAATCAGAGGAAGCAGCGTTAGTAAGTTCCTGCAGTTGCCATCATCAACATCTGTAGATGACAGTTACGCTCTGGACATCCGCCACTCATCCATTATGGTAAGATGCTAATTGTTAGAGCATATTTTAAATCTACATGGAGAAAGAGGCTTTAGTACTAACTGATTCATGTATAATAGAACCTTTTAAGACTGACCTGCCACAAGCTTCTCAGATGCTAAGTATCAACTTTGAATCAAATGTCATGATCAAACGTTAAATGGCTAAAATACTTCTGGAACCCAAGCTGCAGGTAAAATGGGTGTTCACTGCTCACATAAGGGCTTTAACCATGTAACAAATGTCTGTCGTTGTCCAGTGGGTTAATGATATTGAGAAGGACTCCATGTATCGTCACTGGCCCTCAAGTGTCCAGGAGCTCCTAAGAGCAACATTTCCTGGAGTTATTCGACAAATACGCCGTAACTTCTATAACCTGGTGAGTCATCTTTCCAGTGAGTTGATTATAGTCTAAGCTGAAACTTAGATGTGTGTGCAGGTTAATGCAGGGATGTTTATCCCCAGATGTCCCCTTTTTTAGCATTGCTGAAGACCCATTTTGTGTGTTCAATAGGGATGGCACGGTTCCCTAACCGAACCATTCGGTTCTCATGTCTCGGTTCGGTGCATGCATGCGTCGCACGGTTCGACGGTTCATGACATGCGCAATGTAGCCTCGTGCCCCGTACAGTATG
>JAUCMU010000722.1:0-11057 GCA_032275025.1 Enteromius treurensis | reverse complement strand
AGCAGCTGATGATGGTGTTGAGTTTGTTCCTGCTCTTCGGTCTGACGTGGTCTGTGGCGTTCTTCAGTTATGGAGCGCTGCTCATTCCCTCATATTACATATTCACCGTGTTGAACTCATTACAAGGTGAGAAACAATCACATGCAGAAGTACATTTGGTTTAGCACAATGCTTTCTACAAATTACGGCAAATTATTTGAATGAATGTATTAATCATTGTTAAATATTATTTATTTTTATCTTCAATTATTAAAATATTTTTTGTAATTTTAAAATTGAATTAAAAAAAAAAAAAAAATATATATATATATATATATATATATATATATAAAAGACACATTTTTAACTCAAATTTATTTTTATTAGAGGAATTAAGCTTCTCTCATTCTTTTCTTTTCAGGGTTTTTCCTCTTCCTGTATTACTACCACATTCACAAGGATGTTGAGGGTCATTTTTCAGATGATCCAGAAAGCACAGACACCACTGTGTAATGTCACTTATAAATGAGAAAGAACTGTTTAAAATAAGGCGTGCACATAAAATGGCCAATTTTATTGAAATAACTGAAAACAAATGGCATGTTGGTTGTAACTGTAACAGTCTATTATTGTGGACTAAATTGTGTTTTCAAATCTCTGACATGATCTGATGTTACTGTTGTATTTACTGAGCATTATAATCTCCCATGTGTCGGAGCAGCTCAAATAACAATTAAACTTATTTACATTGTCTGTATGAATGTCGACACATCTTTTTATTCAGAAATATGCATAGTGGTTTTATAAAGACCCATGCACTGGGTTTTTAAAAAATTTGCACATGGACAAACATATTTGGTTACTGGAAACAGTACAAGCAAACAAAAACTGTCAGAATCAGCTGATGATTTGTGCATTATTTCATAATTGATACCTACATATTCTCTGTTATATCTCTATAGTATTTTTCATGTGATTCTAAAGAACCTAATAAAATTATTGAAAAGAAAGACATTTTCCTGCAATTATCTGTATGAGAATCTGCTAGATATTCATAATTATACTAAATATAACCTCAAATAAATATTGTGTTTCATTTACATTGTGTTGCTGCTTTTATTAAATATAAATATTACTTTTGCACACTTAAACTGTTCTTTGGAAGCAATGGTGGCTTGATAAAATTGATCTGAATGCAGTCAAACCTCAAATAAATGATTTGCATGTTTCCAGAAGAACTGTATGTCAGTGTCCCGCCGCTCATAAATAAACAGCTTTATATGTGGATACATCCAACTCTCTCAACTCCTGGACAGTGGACTTCAGCACAAGTATGTAATAAGAAAATGATTCAAGATTTATTTGTCTCTGGGAATTATGTCTCGTCTAAAGCAGAATTTGCTGTGGCTGATGATCACCTCCTGTGCCTCATGCCAGATAAGTATGTTCCTTTAAAAAATGTATTTATCGATTGAAATAAACAGGTTTTATACATATACATATATATATATTTATATATATATATATATACATATATATATATATTTATATGTATATTTTTTTCATATAATAGTGTAACAGTAATAGTGTAAACATGGCCATCTAAATTGTGACATCTAATGTTACATAGTGTTATTATTCTTCATTATTTAATAGTTTCATAATGTTGTGTTTGTGCAGCCTGCTCGGAAAAACTCATAATTCAAGTCGATTCAACAGATCAGTGTTTCTGGAACGGAAGTCCTCAAACAGTTCCAGGTAGATGTGAATACTGCTAAAAAGAATTTGTGAATACTGCATTTTTTTTGCCTAAAAATACTTGTGATGACTGACAAACTAGTTTGTCACATTTGCATGTTTAAGCTGATAACTCGCAAATATCAGCTTTGTAAAATAACTAGTTTTTCCTGTTTACATGCACATCAGTAACCTGACAAAGCACCGCATTCCCATGGCTATTAATAAATCAGGATATTTTCCGGTAGTGACATCAGAACATAATCATTTGCTTATCTGACTATGATTCCATATGTCTCCATAAATTTGCAGAAAACTGACTGCTTAAATGTTCTCATCTCAAGCACTTGGACTTACAGGCCATTAAGCGACTTATATGCCATTAATCAATCTATGTATTATACATGTAAAACTGGAAAATCAAAGGAATATTCTAAAAGCAAACCATTTCAAAGTCTAAATCATAATTTTGTCCTATTCAGAATAATGTAAAGACTTAGATTACTGATGTCCGTGTACTCAATACTGAGTTCATTTCTGTTTTTCTTGCAGATATAAAACAGACCTGTCTTACAGATACTGAACTAAAAAAAATTGTCGAAATAAATATCTCTTCTTTTGGTAACAACCCACTTATATTTTATCTATGAACCATTCTTAAGTTCAAAGTTCTTTAAAAAGGTATTTATCCCGCACAATTAAATTTCTTCTGTGATTTCAGGACAATGCAGATCATACAGTTTCAACATAACAAAACAGGGGAAGGACTGTGAAATCAGAATGAATGAGAGGATAAAAGGCATTAAACTGTTGTTATTACCAAATGGATCTAACTATCTGTTAGCAGTACTGAATTCATCAGGTGTGTGTTGTTCTGCAATAAACACAGTCTTAATGCTGAAGGTCATTAGAGCACAATAAACCCTTACAGATACACACAACACCACTTGAGAACAAAATTGTCCACAATGATTGATCGCTGCACTCAGTGTAAACCAGAAATCAGATCCAAACACATTTCAAACTAGAATTATCAGTTACACTTTATAATAACTACACATTATGAGTCATTAGTTATGCATTAGCAAAAAGTTTATTAATAATTTACAAAGCATTGTTCCTACATTAAATAAACATTAGTAAACTGTTTATAAACACATCTATAAATGCTTTATTCTTGGTTTATGAGCATACATTTAATATACTTAATAATTGTATTTTCATACTTTATTAAGAATCAGTTAATTATTTCTAAATAATGTATTACATTATTTACAAACCTATTAGTTTATAGTTCTCAGTGGTTTTGTGAGATCATCTATAATAAACTATTTGAATTCACATTTATACATCTTATTATTCAGACATAGTAACAGTTACTTAGTGTAAGAGCAAAGGCTTTATTAACACATATTTCTACTGTAACTCATGATTAATTCAGTTAGTTATAAAACATTTACTAGCTGTCAGTTAACTGCTTATGTGAGATCATCTGAAGTGAAGACTATTTATGTCTTGTAAAGCATTTGAAGTCTGAATTTACCTTGTCATTTAAAACTAACATAAAATGACCTTGTTTTTTCCCCCTTTTCTTTTACTTTGAACAACAATGGAGCTATACTTCACATAACTTCTGGGGTTTCTTAGCAGCACATAAATAAGTGTTTTGGTAAAGTCAGCCTTGGATGGTATTTATTAATTAATTAAAACGTAATAAAAAGTAGATTTGAGCCATTTCAAATCGTGAAAGCTAAAAGTCCCGTGTTCGTAGACAGTGCGCGCCATCCACTTCACTAACAGCACTAACCAGACTGATAAACAAACACGGACCGGAAGTTTCCTTCGGTCCAGGCGCATGCGCCAGATGAAGATCTTTTATTCCTCTGCTGTTCATTTAGTGTAAATTCTGTTTGTTTGTTTGTTTGTTTGTTTGTTATTTCATATGCACAATGTCATGTTAATAATGTGTTCTGTTTTGATTTCTTAAGAATATCTGAACATTGATCCTTTTGATGAATGCACAAACGCCATATATAGCATCGCTATATGCAGTGGTAAGTCTGATTTAAATGAAGATTCATTAACTGCTTTTCAGTAATTTTTTCCAGTTATCTGTTTCACACCAATCAAGATTAGATTTCAGAATCAAAATAAATATAGTAGAACAGGTGATAATGCATTTCTTTTCTAAATTAAAAAATATAATTAAAAATCCCTGGGTTGGATAAAGTTAGGCCATTAACATGCAAGTACTTGCTATAAAAAGCATGCTGACTAATTCATTCATGATAAGTTGACACTGTTTATTGATTTAAATTAAATTAATCAAAGCATGACAAAATCAACATGACTGGACTGTCAATAATATGTGAACCAATGAACTTGCATCAATATAATTTTGATGTTACAATCTTTCTTGATTTAGAAATAACTAACATACATTAGAATATATTAATCTTTAGGATTTCTTAGCTTATTTTAAAATTTCAATACAAATTAATAGAAGCTATTCTTTACTCTTTGTTAAAGTGGAAACAGGAGGCAGATACATTCTACTTTTAAATGGGACTAAATGGATTTGTGTGGCCTGCATTGACAGAAGACCAACCACCATTACACTAATTTCATGCACCACAATTCACAATTGGCCTAACAGCTCACATATAACAACACTTCTGCAAACTACTAGTTTCACATCACATACAATAACTGACAATCCAACTACCACTTTATCATCACATACAACTCCTGGGCAAACTACAATTGTCACATCTCATACCACATCTTCCAAGCCAACTACTAGTTACACATCGCAATTGATAACTACAGAGCCAACAACAAGTTTCACATCACATACATCAACTTCTGAGCCAACTACACATTTGACATCAAATGCAATACCCCCAGATCAAACTTCAAGTTTGACATCACAATTGATAACTGCAGAGACAACTACAAGTTTCACATCACATACATCAGCTTCTGAGACAACATCAAATACAACACCCCCCAGTCAAACGACAAGTTTGACATCAAAATTTATAACTTCAGAGACAACTACAAGTTTCACATCACATACATCGGCTTCTGAGACAACTACAAATTTCACAACACGTACAACTTCCCAGTCAACGCCTAGTTTCTCATCACAGACGATAACTGAGAATCCAACTACCACTTTATCATTACATACAACTCCTGGGCAAACTACAATTGTCACATCTTCCAAGCCAACTACCAGTTTCACATCACAATTGATAACTACAAAGCCAACAACAAGTTTAACATTACACACATCAACTGCTGAGAAATCTACCACTTTCATTGCAGATACATCAACTCCTGAGCCATCCACCACTTTCATATCAGATACATCAACTTCTGAACAAACTACAAGTTTCACATCACACACATCAGCATCTGAGCCAACTACACATTTGACATCAAATACAACAACTACAAAGCCAACTACTAGTTTCACATCACAATTAGTAACTCTAGAGCCAACACAAAAATTAACATTACACACATCAACTTCTGAGCCATCCACCACTTTAATATCAGATACATCAACTTCTGAACAAACTACAAGTTTCACAACACACACATTAACATCTGAGCCAACTACCCAGTTGACATCAAATACAAGACCCCCAGATCAAACATCAAGTTTCACATCACATAGATCAACTTCTGAGCCAACTACACATTTGACATCAAATACAACATCCCCCGATCAAACTTCAAGTTTGACATCACAATTGGTAACTCCAGAGCCAACAACAAGTTTCACATCACATACACCAGCTTCTGAGACAACTACAAGTTTCACAACACATACAACTTCCAAGCCAACTACTAGTTTCACATCACACACATCAGCTTCTGAGACAACATCAAATACAACATTCTCCAGTCAAACAACAAGTTTGACATCACAATTGATAACTCCAGAGACAACTACAAGTTTCACATCACATACACCAGCCTACGAGACAACTACAAGTTTCACAACACATACAACCTCCAAGCCACCTACTAGTTTCACATCACACACATCAGCTTCTGAGCCAACTACACGTTTAACATCAAATACGACAACTCCAAATCCAACTGCTAGTTTCACATCACATACGATAACTGACAATCCAACGACAGGGTTTACATCACAAAATACATCTTCCAATCAAACTGCAAGTTTCACATCACAATTGATAACTGCAGAGTCAACAACAAGTTTCACATCACATACATCAGCTTCTGAGACAACATCAAATACAACATTCCCCAGTCAAACAACAAGTTTGGCATCACAATTGATAACTGCAGAGGCAACTACAAGTTTCACACCACATTCATCGGCTTCTGAGACAACATCAAATACAACATCCCCCAGTCAAACGACAAGTTTGACATCACGATTGATAACTCCAGAGACAACTACAAGTTTCACATCACATACACCAGCTTCTGAGACAACTACAAGTTTCACATCACACACATTAGCAACTGAGCCAACTACCCATTTGACATCAAATATCACACCCCCCGATCAAACTTCAAGTTTGACATCACATACATCAACTTCTGAGCCAACTACACATTTGACATCAAATATCACACCCCCCGATCAAACTTCAAGTTTGACATCACAATTGGTAACTCTAGAGCAAACAAAAAAATCAACATTACATACTTCAACTCCTGAGCCATCCACCACTTTCATATCACATACATCAACTTCTGAGCAAACTACAAGTTTCACATCACATACACCAGCTTCCGAGCCAACTACTAGTTCCACATTACAGACATCAACTTCTGAGCAAACTACAAGTTTCACATCACATACAACAGCTTCCGAGCCAACTACTAGTTTCACATCACACACATCAGCTTCTAAGCCAACTACACGTTTGACATCAAATACGACAACTCCAAATCCAACTGCTAGTTTCACATCACAATTGATAACTACAGAGCCAACAACAAGTTTCACATCACATACATCAGCTTCTGAGACAACATCAAACACAACATTCCCCAGTCAAACAACAAGTTTGACATCACCATTGATAACTCCAGAGACAACTACAAGTTTCACATCACATACACCAGCCTACGAGACAACTACAAGTTTCACAACACATACAACCTCCAAGCCACCTACTAGTTTCACATCACACACATCAGCTTCTGAGCCAACTACACGTTTAACATCAAATACGACAACTCCAAATCCAACTGCTAGTTTCACATCACATACGATAACTGACAATCCAACGACAGGGTTTACATCACAAAATACATCTTCCAATCAAACTGCAAGTTTCACATCACAATTGATAACTGCAGAGTCAACAACAAGTTTCACATCACATACATCAGCTTCTGAGACAACATCAAATACAACATTCCCCAGTCAAACAACAAGTTTGACATCACAACTGATAACTGCAGAGGCAACTACAAGTTTCACACCACATAAATCGGCTTCTGAGACAACTACAAGTTTCACAACACATACAACTTCCCAGCCAATGCCTAGTGTCTCATCACAGATGAAAACTGAGAATCCAACTACCACTTTATCATCACATACAACTCCTGGGCAAACTACAATTGTCACGTCTCATATTACATCTTCCAAGCCAACTATCAGCTTCACATCACAATTGATAACTACAGAGTCAACAACAAGTTTAACATTACACACATCAACTGCTGAGCAATCTACCACTTTCATGTCAGATACATCAACTTCTGAGCAAACAACAAGTTTCACATCACATACATCTACTTCTGAACCAACTACACATTTGACATCAAATACAACACCCCCAGATCAAACTTCAAGTTTGACATCACAATTGTTAACTCCAGAGACAATTACTAGTTTCTCATCACAGAAGATAACTGAGAATCCAACTACCACTTTATCATCTCATACAACTCCTGGGCAAACTACAATTGTCACATCTCATACCACATCTTCCAAGCCAACTACCAGTTTCACATTGCCTTTAACATCTCCCAAAGAAACTTCAAGTTACACATCACAATTGATAACTACAGAGCCAACAACAAGTTTCACATCATTTACATCAACTTCTGAGCCAACTACACATTTGACATCAAATACAACACCCCCAGATCAAACTTCAAGTTTGACATCACAATTGTTAACTCCAAATCCAACTACTAGTTTCACATCACATACGATAACTGACAATCCAGCTACAGGGTTTGCATCACAAAATACATCTCCCAATCAAACTGCAAGTTTCACATCACAATTGATAACTACAGATTCCACAACAAGTTTCACATCACATACATCAACTTCTGAGCCAACTACACATTTGACAACAAACATCACACCCCCTGATCAAACTTCAAGTTTGACATCACAGTTGGTAAATCTAGAGCAAACAAAAAAATTAACATTACATACTTCAACTCCTGAGCCATCCACCACTTTCACATCACATACATCAGCTTCTGAGACAACATCAAATACAACATTCCCCAGTCAAACAACAAGTTTCACATCACAATTGATAACTCCAGAGACAACTACAAGTTTCACATCACATACATCAGCTTCTGAGACAACTACAAGTTTCACAACACATACAACTTCCCAGCCAACGCCTAGTTTCTCATCACAGACGATAACTGAGAATCCAACTACCACTTTATCATCACATACAACTCCTGGGCAAACTACAATTGTCACATCTCATATCACATCTTCCAAGCCAACTACCAGTTTCACATCACAATTGATAACTACAGAGCCAACAACAAGTTCAACATTACACACATCAACTGCTGAGCAATCTACGACTTTCATGTCAGATATATCAACTTCTGAGCAAACAACAAGTTTCACATCACATACATCGACATCTGAGCCAACTACACATTTGACATCAAATACAACACCCACGGATCAAACTTCAAGTTTGACATCACAATTGGTTACTCTAGATCCATCAAAAAATGTAACATTACACACATCAACTCCTGAGCCATCCACCTCTTTCACATCACATTCATCAACTTCTGAACAAACTACAAGTACCAGATTACATATATCAGCTTCTGCGCCAACTACACGTTTGACATCACAAACGACAAAACTCAAGCCAACTACTAGTTTCACATCACATACGATAACTGACAATACAACTACAGGGTTTGCATCACAGAACACATCTCCCAATCAAACTTTGAGTTTAAAATCACAATTGGTAACTCCAGAGCCAAGTACAAATTTTACATTACACACATTAACTCCTCAACCATCTACCACTTTCTTATCCCCTACATCATCTTCTGAGCAAACAACAAGTTTCACATCACATATATCAACTTCTGAGCCAACTACACATTTGACATCAAATGCAACACCCCCAGATCAAACTTCAAGTTTGACATCACAATTGGTAACTCCAGAACCAACTACAAATTTTACATCACACACATCAGTTTCTAAGCCAACCACACGTTTGACATCACATATGACAACTACTAGTTTCATGTCACATATGATAACTGAAAAACCAACTACAAGGTTCACATCACATAACACATATCCCAATCAAACTTCTAGTTTTAAATCACATAAGGAAACTCAAAATCCAACTACAAGTTTGATGTTAGATCTGACAACTCATGGATTTACTGATCCTTCAAAGGCATCGTAAGTATGCAGTTACCAGTGGATATTAAGTCTAAAATCCATTACAGAATATCATGTGATTCAATTCATTTTAAAGAGAAACCTTGGATAATCTGCAATCTGAGATGGAAGAGATGGAAAAAAACAATAAAAGCAATTCACCGATTATCATGGGGGATGTTATTGGTCTTCTTCATGTTCAAGCCAGGAACACAGAAACCAAAGATATTGAAATATGCTACTCTTCAAACGATGCTATGGTAAACTTGATTAAACCAGATAAACCTGAAATTCATTAATTTAGGGTATAATTCCTCAGTTATCATGGCAATTCTTATTTTCACAGGTTGTTGAGAGTCACAGTGTCCAAAATGCAAACTGTTCCTGGTCTATAAAGATTTCTAAAGAGGCTTTTGATAAATCACGTCTTGAAAACAATGGAAGTGCATTTGTCGGAGTTCTACGGTTCAGAAACCTAGGAAACAAGGTACTGTATGATTCTATGTGGGGCTGAGAAATATGGCCAAAAATAGTCACAATTTTTTAGGTAGGCAGGTTTCAATCAATTGTATTCACACATACTTAAATTTGATTTATAAATGCTCTCTTTTGATTTAGAATGATACCAATATTGACACGGTTTTGAACAATGAAGTTTATGGAATAACTATGAAGGCAAAAATCTCCAACCTTACCAACAACATTGACATGTCCTTTACACGAAGCAATAAGGTAATTAAGGTTGTTGTTACAGAGACTACTTAATTATAATCACCAGAGATTGTGAACACAAAATTAAAATAAACGTTTTACAGGCTGGTACAGCATCCTGCGTTTCTTGGGATGGCATAGGTAAATACATTTATGATTTATGATTCATTTCAATCAACAAACCCTGCTCATTCAGTGTTATTTAAATGACCTATGTCATTTTTTGCTTTCTTTTCTATGAAGGAGAACTTAATTGGACGGTATTCGGCTGTGAGACACAAATCAACAGCAACACCATAAAGTGCTCCTGCTCACATCTGACCTTCTTTGCAGTGCTGATGGTGAGAGGCTTCCATATTAAAGATTCCAGAAAATCAATTTTAGTAGTACACTCAAAAAGAAAAAAAAATTATAAGCGTTTAAAATTTGCTAGCAAGATCTGATTTTTGCTAATAAACAATAGATAGTTTTAAAAATTATTCAGCTGATCTGTTTCGTTCTGTTTTCTCAGATCCCTCAGTCTCAGTCAGGTGCAAATGACACAGCAGTGCATCTGGAATCACTGACATTAATTTCTTCTATCGGCTGCGGCATCTCCATGTTTTTTATGTCCATTGCTTTATTCATGCACTTCCTGCTACGGTAGAGTATCTTAAAGTATATCACGTAGTTAGTGCTATTTAGTAATTAGTAATCACTAATACTACACTACAGAAACAATTTAACTTGCAAGTAATATGTAAGTTAACTTGCACTTGTCTGCGTACATTTCACGTGTCATTACAAAGAAACAGCAGGTAAAACAATGAATTAGATTAAAATCAAACCTCAAAAATATTAAAGTCCAGGCTACAAGAACAGTTGTATTGTGTTTTAATAGGAAAGCCAAATCAAACCAGGCCACGAAGATCTTGATGAACATGTTTGTGGCTTTGTTTCTACT
>JAUCMU010000721.1:0-11067 GCA_032275025.1 Enteromius treurensis | reverse complement strand
AGTGCAATAGAAAGCACCGTCTTTCTTAACGCTGTCATGCAAAAGGAGTCAAAAATCGATTCCTGAGCAATCGATGTCAGCTAATTCAGGACCTTCACTGTAGACAGCGCCTTGTAACGTCGGACGTAGGAGGCAGTGATGTAAGAGGACTCCTAAGAGACAGTTCGAGAAATACACTTAGAAAAGTTATCACTTAACGTAAGATATATTTTAAGAGTCTTCTTAGCGCGCGAGTAGTCTGCGTTATCGAGAAACCGGGCCCTGATCACGTAAATCTTCGTCTTCTGTTGTTTGCTAGTTTTTGCACGTGTACAATGAATCCGCAGAAAACAAATATTACTATTTTTAACGGGTCACAGGCGCTTATCCTTTCTAATTGAATGAAATTCAAATTTAAAATAATGTTGTTGGTTAATAATCAGTGAACGAGTGTCTGTTACTAGAAATAACCGAAATTAACATCCCTACTTTAGACTGTATCTGCTGACTAAATCAGATAATATTACTCATAAGAGTCATACTATAAAACCTCACCTTCTGTGACTACTCTCTAACACACATCTGTATTTCTATCAGTAATATAACTTCCGGCAAATAGACAGTTCTTATTATGCCACACAATAAAAACTTGCTTGTTATAAAACCGACTCACTGGTTACTAATTTACAAATGACAAATATGACAAATGCTTCGCCACTCATCCTTATAGTGTCATTGTGCTGACTGTGTTATTAATCACTGCATTGTTGCTCGGGTAACTAACAGCAAACCTTAAGCAAACATGACATGTTGACACCTGTAAACATTGATATTTACATGCATTGTGCTTTCCGTCAGACTGAGAGTTCCTGAAGGTTTTACTCTTTTCAGATACTGACCGACTTGCTAAATTTCACATTGCGATAAAATCAACACCTCTCTTTCATGACGGGAATAAAACAAGTAAGGACTGAGCCTCAACATGGGGCAACCTGCCCGAGCTCAGCATTGGCAAAAAGGCTGGCAAAGCACCAGTTTTGGGTTGTTCTGACCACTATCCAAATTGAGGTGAATCCAAGCAGAACAGAAAATTCATGCTGGGCTAAAAAAAAAAAAACAGCTGGCAGTTGAAATTTTAACAGCCGGATCCATTTTTTTCAATTTGACAGAAGTTTGGGGCGGGGGGAGTCCGCAGGTCCAGGTGTTGTCTGTGTTATGATACACAGAAATTGTTTGTTTAAATGGTATGTTTAAAAATAGTTGAATTGTAAACGAAGTACACAAAAAGAGCTGCTGTGTCTTTGGAAATGGAGAACAAAACAAGTCCTCTCTGCAATTTTGGCTCACATAATTAATGTAATTATCCTGTTTTGGTTGATGATCAGATAGAAAATAATTCATAAAAAAAAAAAAAGAGGAGGCTCTAGTTTCTTAAGCTACATACTACAATGTGCAGGACTTTTTATATTTGTATGGTAATGTGTTTGAATGTATATTATACATACGCACTGCATGCAGTAGCTCTCAAAAGAAAAATCCCTGCCTTCAGTTTTTTTCTCGAGGAAATCACACATGAGAGATGTCAACCGTGTCAACTGTACTCAGATTTACCAAAACATTCGATTCTGTGAAAAGTCAGTAACATTACCGTTCATAAGTTTGAAGATTTTCTTTTGAAATGAATCATTTTTTTAAGCAATGGCAGATCAAATGATGATTAAAAAATGATGTTACAAAAGATTTTTATTATAAATAAATACTTTTCTTTTGAACTTCCTATTCCTAAAAAATAATAATAAAATAAAAATAATAAATAATAAATTGTTTTATAAAATCATTATTATTATTAATAATAATAACTGCATTTATCAATACATTATATCATGTAAAATATATTAAAATAGAACACATTTATTTTAAATACATTTCATAATATTATTTTTTTATTAAATAATGTAGCCTCTATGAGCATACTTCTCTGTCCGCATTAAATAATGATGCAAATACGAATATTGATGCTTTACTTGTTTTTCTACAAAGGCAGACCCATCAAGACATGTGCTATGGGGTGTGCCTTTCCTGCTTTTGTGCAGCCAAGATTTATCCAGAGCATGTGGAATACTTCTTTCCAACCCGAGGGCAGCGTGGAGAGAGTATTTTAGAGTGGAGAGCTTTGAGGAGATGAACATCAGGATGTGACAGGATAAGTGATCCAACTGCCCGCAGGATGTTGTCACTCAAGTCCAAGACCATCTGTTACTTTAGTCTGTGGCACATTGGATTCAGTCCTTGTTGTGTGAACAGGAGGAACAGAAGAGTTCACTTCACCCAGCATGCTCTTAGAACAAACTAATACAGTCGGTTCCTACAGTATTAGAGATTTAAGAACCTATTCCTGGGGAAAAGGGGAAAGCTATTTGATTCGATTCATCCAAATTTACATTCAAGAAAGAGTGCTTTATCTTTCTCGTTGGCTCAGGAGTGGAATAGTGTAGGAGGTTCATCCTGATTTAACCAAGCGTGAAACACCAAGGGCAAAGCTGTCAGATCCCTAAAATCCACAGACTGTCATGTCAATGAGATCTCTTTGAGCAAATGCACTATTAAAAGTAAGTGACTCCCTGTGCCAGAAAGCTCTTTCACCCCTTACAAAGCCTTGGGTGAGAGCTTATAGTTGGCTTAAATTTACCACGCACAGTTTTGTGAATTATGTCCGAAGCAAATTATAACTTCTGGCTTCCTTCCACTTTCAGCAGATGGAGTGAGGTCTGAACTCCACATATTCCATCACTCATGCGCCCTGAAGAAAGACGAAGGGCCGTGCAAGGCTATAAAGGACAGGTTCTACTTTGACGTTGACACAGGTCGCTGTGAACCCTTTGAATACGGAGGATGCCAAGGCAATGCAAACAATTTCGAGACCAAGCAGGACTGTGAGGAAATGTGTCTTGTTAAAGGTAAGGTGATATTTACCTGACTTGTGCTCTTCTGGGACAAACAAAAATATGATAAGTTGTGTTTTTCATGAAAATGTTGGAATTAAGTTCCATTTTTGCTCAGTCAGTATATTGGATGGCCTGACCTGGACACATGTGTCATGACAGTATTCCACAGACCCATGAAACAGCAATCTAGATAAGCGTATCATGAGTAAAGTACAAGCAAAGATTACTAATATAGTATTAGGCAATAAGTTATGAGACACTATGAGTCAGAGCTAAGGAGTGTTTTTAGGCTCAGTGTACAAGTGTATTTACTCACAGTATTGCAGGGTCCTGAGGGGTAACTGCTTTAATGAAACACCCACTACATGAATAAAAAAATATTATTTTATTTAGCAAATTTATTAAGTACACATACAGTGAGTTACAAAAACCAGAAAGTAGTGAAAGCAGCTGTTGAGCATTTTTTTTAACAGGGTTGTTACTGTTAATAATGAAACGTCAAAAAAAAAAAGGTCAAAGTCAAATAAAACTACTAAAACTATATATAAAAAAATATTCAAATGACATGAGCACACAACAAAATTACATAAAATGTTGACTGAATTGTAAAAGTGAAATATAAAAATAAATGCTAACTCATTACACCACATCATATGCTGTTGTTGTATATAAGCAATGATAGCATATGATAGTAAAATAAATGTAATCAAATTTAATCTTCGTTGCTGTTAGCATAGTAACTTTGTCTACGTGATGTCTAACGATTGATCGTGATTGTGAAGATTTGTTTACACTATATATGCATGTGTGCTGTCAGTGTATATTTATTACAAATATATAATTATACATGCATGTATATATTTAAGTAGAATGTTATATTTGTATATTAAATATATTTATATAACTTATATAAATATATACTTAATAAGAATGTTGTTTGTTTTTAAATCATACAAATAAAATGTACCTTTTCTTTTTTATGTTATGTCAGAGTTTTGGACCCCAGTGAATTCACTGACATGTAAATAATAACAGCACATTAATCTATGGGTGCAGTGTGGGTGTTGTGCGCGTCATATCTGTACTTAAAAACGGCTGGAATGCTGTATTGACCAATCAACATCCAAAACTATGTTTTATTTCATAACCATAGAAATAACACGCATTCCACCATATACTTTTATGGGAAGAGTGAAGAGTTCACCATGAGGGAGTCATTCCCAACGACTCATTAACAGCCCATAAAGACCAATAATGTAATGCATTGGTGTGGTACTGCAATTATGGATCAGTTTAGACAGCGAATGTTATAAGCTACACCATATTACTTTGTAAAAGTTATGACAGACACTTTAAAAAACGTACTGTAGGGCCAAGTTAAGAAGAGAAGAACAGTTGTTCTGTACAGAAAACCTTCATGCTTTTAAACAAAGACATTATTGTGTACATTAGATATGTGGGAAGCCAAACATGGAATAAGGCATGTATTGTAGCCTTTCAAAGCAAAGCTTTGATCAATACAAAGAATTCTAATGCGATTGTTTCATCTTCAGTATTGCCATTTAATTAGTACATAGGCAGAAGTGGATATTGCTCGAGTCAAATTCATGGCAACAAGCCAAAGCTGAGATGGGAGAGATGAAAGATACCATTTAGGCAATCTGATTATTTCTACAAGAATAATAAAGAGCTCTTGGTCCTTTTCCTAATAAAACGAGGACAAATGTGCAGTTCATAGTAAAGTCAGGCCACATTGGATTATTTACAGCACTTTGGTTGGTTGGGTGAGTCAGATCTCATTACGCTTTCCAGTGGGGGTCATTGTGATTTGGACGGGCCCCTGCAACGTCGCTCCTGTGAGAGGTCATCATAATAATCAGCACCAAACAGATTGTGTCATGTGACTGCTAAACAAGCCTCAGTCCCATCACAGGCACAGAGTGGGGAAAACAGAAACTTTGCGGCTCATTTGGACAAACACCTCCAAGGACAAGAGCTCTCGTAAATGCCTGCGAAGTATTGCCAAAGATCCCCCATGGAGGCAGAAGAGGAAATTGACTGCTGTGTTTGGATTCATTTCTTTTGCACTCTTCACCACATGCCCCTGATTATTTGCAGCTCTGCCAAGTCAGTTTCTAATTTCTGCCGCCACCAAACTTGCTTTTCTAGTAATAGAGGGACCATTTAACTCTTTAAACATAACAACCCTTCTAACACGGCATCTGGTCTTCAATGAACCAAAGAGAGTTTATGTCACACTCCTCTTGGCAAATGCTCTGATGTTACTGCCTGCTATATTCTTAAAAATATGAAAAATAAATATCAAAAGGGCTATTTTTGGAGGAACCTATCAGTGAAGGACCTTAAAATAAGCATTTTTTGTGTTAAAAGATTTTAAAACATCCAGAGATGTTTTTCTATGGAAAGTTTCTATTGATGTTAAAGTTTGGTGGAGCCATTAATGCCAGTGGCATTTTTAGTAGTGCATGAAGGTTCTTCATGAACCGTGGATGCCAATAACAATCTTCATTAAATGACTCAAGACAGACCTCTTTATGTGCACATCTCAAGCATAACCCCCTTTTTAAATAAATAAACGTCCTCTTACTCTTTGTGTTCTCTGCACTGAAACTGCATTGCGGTGCTGTGAGTATTTTTGGCCCTTGCTTGTCATGTTTCTAATTTGTTAGTCACTTTGGATAAAAGCATCTTCTAAATGAAAAAGCAACAATTAAAAAAGCTCTCGCTGTTTGCGTTTAAGCACTTAAAATTCAGATTCAAAGGGAATCACTGAGTATATGGAACAAACATCAAATAAACCACTGCAAAAAATGTATGACAAATGTCTCCATCTAGTGAATCAAATCATCAGTGCCACGGCGTGTTTGTGTTTTTGTATATAAAACATGAGACAGATCGACTGGGAGAGAAATGTCATTTTAAAAATATTAAGAAAACCAGTGTCTTTGTTCTAAATTTAAATGTGTTTTGACAAGTGTCCTATACTGTAGGTGATATGTGTATTTGTGTGCCTCTGCTGGCAATGGATGGAATTGCAGTTTGTTTGTTTTAGTCAATTAGGTGTATTATGTGTTGTGAGAGCTATCTATATATATTCATGTCAACGGGAGCTGCTCAGCTGGCGCAGGACCTACTTGAAAGTAGCTGTCTTGCTGCCATCTTTTTTAATGAGCACTCTGTTAAACATATTGCGCATAAGTCCTGTCCTTGTGAGTAACTGAGACATGGAATGAGAGACACTTGCCTGGCATCAAGACAATCTCCTTTCCTAAAAAGCAACCAAGAGGCTGTTCAGTCGAACAGCAGTTTTGAATTATTCATTTCGGTAAGTGTTTCCGATGCATCCCCTTCTACACTTCTGCTAGAAGTCAAAGTATATTGACTATGACCATTTAAAACCGCATAATTCATCCGTAGCATTTCAGTTCAGTTAATTTAATTCCATTTATTAAGCGTCCTTGCGAATGTGAACTTTTGATCGATGCTGTACTGTTTGTGAGTGGTCATTTGCTAAGCTTAATTAGCATTCGCTTACCGTACTTGGTCAGGACGAATGTCTGGGACGTAGAGCATCAGAACACAGTATCTAATAAAGTTGGGTTTAGATGAATTCTCCCGTTTTATCACGTATAACAAAGTATGGAAATTGTGTCAGGGCTTGATGTGTGTTTTCCGTCTTTTTGCATGCAAGTTTGGTCAAATTCAGCCGTTTTTGAATCACTGGGATAACCTAGCAAATAAAATCTAATGACACTGTTATCTTAAATAGATTTTAAAGTGATCTTACACTTTTACGTAATCATTTATTGTAAGATATTTTGAAGAAAAACCTGCTTTTGGTTCTACTGACTTTCATTGTATGGATCCAAAGCAGTTTTATTTTCTGCTTACTCAAGAGTTTTTGTCCTGACACTAATCACATTTTAATCAATTTCAAGCAATGAGTGAGAGACTGCAATTAACATTGACTTATATCCAAAGACAGCAACAGGCTTTAATCTGTACGGTCACTTTGTAACATTTATGATCAGGTTAGTGCGACTCCTTCCTCCTAAATCCGATTTGAAGAAGAGATTTGAAGGAAGAGAGAAAAACAAAATACCCTGATGATTTCTCCCAGCTGATTGGATTAAAGCTGCCTTTCTCCATGATGAATAACCACTTAAGTGAAATATTTTAATTAGCAATGGCCATAAATTCAGCATTACAGTGCAAAAACGTGGCAGCAAATTAAGTGATTTTTTTAATCTGTGAAAGTTTGGAATCCAGCCATTCATTTATCAACAGGGCATGTGCTATAGATGGTGCTGGAATATATCAATCACTCCAGGCTGTTTGTGGCTTTTGGCCAGGGTGTTTGTTAAGGGGACTGGTTTTGCTGAAAGCTGCTGCTTTAGAATTCAATTCCAATATTTGTCTAGTTGTAATTCTTGCATAAAAAAAAATCCTTACCCCGAGCTGTAAAATTTAAGTAATAGTAATAGGAAAAATTTCCCTCCTAAATTTCTTCCCTCCTTTAATTTATGTCCATGTCTAGAGTTGATGAAAGAGAAGCTTTACATAAAGAATTACAAGATTTATGATCTGTCCCATCTTTTTTCCTTGTTTCTTTAGAGGATAAAAGTCCATGCCATCTGGAAGATGAGCCGGGGCCGTGTCGGGGACTGGTGCCACGTTACTTTTTTGATTACAAGAGCAAGGAATGCAAGCGATTCTTTTATGGTGGCTGCTTTGGAAATGCCAACAACTTCAAGACCATAAAACAATGCCATGAGAAATGTCTGCGTATGTACCGACAACATAACATTTCTCTTCTCTGCAATTTTCAATAATGACATATTGTTTTAGTACAAGCCCTGTGATTAAAGTCATCTGCATGACAAAGGTTACAGCCCTGATCTCAATAACCTTCGTTCCATAGTGTAATTAGCACTTTTAATTCAGCCTATTGTGATTCAGTCCACATTCTGTTTTTCAGCAGTCATTTGAAAAGCCACAGTCTGCTCAGAACTGCAAATGTAGAAAAATTCTCAGCACATTTAGTGCTAAAGGGGTCATATCATTAGGAATCAAATTATCCTTGAAGGATAGGGCGGTTAAAACTATACTGGACCCAACGGTAAACAGACAGCTTGTATGTGTTAGAGCAGCGCTGTATCCAATTTCACATGTGGAGAGGTCATTTACACAGATGTCTTAAAGAGACAGCAGCCTGGTAAAGGTCAGAGATAAGGTGAAAATAACAAAATTAAGTTTTTGGCAAACAAATAAACCTGGGCTAAACAATAGTTGTAGCTGACTATTCCATATACAGTACCATAGATGTTAAAATGAGTCATTATGTAACAATTAGTTTTTCAAAATTATGTTTTACAAAAAAAGAATGCTATTCTAGTTTTTTTTTTCAAAAATGTCATATTTAATGAAGTGTTTTACTGTTTCTTTGTAACAATTGGTGAAATTTATTTGCGGCATTTCAGTAAAAATTGTTACCATATGTCCATGCGTCTTCTTTATGATCATGTCTTAGCTGGCATACGTAGATTGCCTAGGTTTTGGCTTTGTTTTTATATTCATATGTGCTTTACCATCCTCATAAATTATAATGTGTGTGTGTGTGTGCAGGTTTATGTGGTTTATGAGGACACTCATTTGTATAATGACATGGGTATGACAGAGGTATTACAATATGTAACATTTTCAGTGTCCCCATAATTCAAAAGGCTTAAAAAACATACTAAATGGTGCTTTTTTGAAAATCTAAAAATGCACAGAGTTTCCTGTAAGGGGTCGGTTTAGGTGTAGGGTCAGTGTAGGACAATACCAAATACAGTTTGTACAGTATAAAAACCATTACGCCTATAGAGAGTCCCCATAAATCACAAAAACCAACGTGTGTGACAATTTTGCATTGCTTTGACCGCTCCCTGCAGATCCCACCTTATTGCACACCAGGATTGGTCAATTGTTTGCAATTGCCTGCATGCTATTGGTCAAACTACTTTTCAGTCATTTTTTTTCAGCAAGTATGAAAACAATGGGAAAACAAAGCCAAAACCCAGACATTTTAGGCAATTTAGAAATCCCAGCCTGGACATGACTGGGAAAAAAGGAGGTTATTCCCAAGTATTGAGACAGGAAAAAATGTTACCTGAGAGAAAAAGACTACTCTGTAACAAGAGGACAACAAATATAATTATATATTTCATTTTCTTTCCTCTTTTTAGCTGCCTCAAACCACATGGAACAAAATGCTCCATTAAAGCCAGAAGAAGAAGAAGCCAAACCCGAAACAGAGCCTCTCACCAAACACGGTGAGATGAGTCACGCAGCCTGCTTGATGATAATAGAGTATCAGAAAACCTTTTTATTTTGAAGCGGTCTGTAATTAAAGGTATGCCAAGGCATTTTTGTTTGTTTTGGATTTTTGTTGGACCTTTTAGCACACAAAAATGCAAACAAAAGCTTTGTAGAAACACTGTTAATATCTTTTATATGAATCATATTTGTTGTTTGGGTGTTTAATCCTTTTTAGTTGAAGCTGCATTGAATGCATCACATGTGTCACTGCAGATAATGTCCCAACCATCTTCACAGGAAGCAGGTGAGGGTCACACATCTCACACACGTGTACAAACACACACAGTCAGAGTGTTCAAGACAGCTGTGCCTTCGTGTCAGAGAGTCTGTTTGTCTGAGTCCGGAGGCAAGCGTAGCAGCCATTTCTTCTGCCTCCTCCTGCTTATTTTGACAGTTAAGAGCTGCTCTCTGCTCCGCACCCCCGGGGCACATGACATCCTTGTCTGGCACACAGATTGCACAGAAATCAGAGTCAAATATATGATTTTTGTAATAACAATACTCTTGGTCTTGGTCCTCTCTATGGTCTTGAGGGGAATTGCAAACACACTATAATACACTTGCAATTTTCCATATTTACATGATCATGTGTTAATTAGAGCTCCATATTACTCCACATTTACCTCTTCACAGTGGTTAATGAAGTTAGCAAGAGACGTTCACCATACTGTCAGCGTTCTGCTGTGCTAATTTATCATTGGCAATTTACTTCTTGGGTTAAAAGTAACTGCAAATTAATTACAATAATTGCTTTTGGGTTAAAAGAGTGACTTGTGTGCACAAAAGCTCTGTGGTTCCACGATGCTTAGATTTTACTGCCATCTAGTGGAACAAGTATGTAAAGTCCAGTGGTAGCCCAACTCAGAAGTTGGCATCATTCTGGTTTCAAAACATAAATAATAAATGAGCCACAGTCACAGAAAATAGAATGAGTAAATCTAAAACTTGACCTGTTCACATCCTGTACAGTATAAAATATGCTGAATAATTGATCAAATAAGAAATGATGATGAACTGTGATGTATAATTATAATATGTACATAGCACATACTGTGCATTGCAATACATTTACAGTATTTGGTTCTTGGTCACAAAGAGACATGAAAATTGGCTAGTTAATTGTTTGATTATAGCAGGAATGCAGGGCAAACATACATTTTCTGTACGTATATTATAGGGAAAAATTCAAGCAGTAAAAGGAGGTTATTCTAAGTATTAAATTTGAAAAAATGGACAGACAGGAAAATGTTAAAAATGTTCCCTAAGAGAAAAAAAGTCCTGTGTAATAATAAAACCACAAATCATTTTATCATATTTTTCTTTTCTCTTTTTAGCTGCCTTAAACCACATGGAACAAATTGCTCCATTAAAGCCAGAAGAAGAAGAATCCAAACTCAGAACAGAGCCTCTCACCAAACACGGTGAGATGAGTCACACAGCCTGCTTGTTCATAATATCAGAAATTAATCTTAATATTTTAAACAATGTTAAAGAACAAATAATCCAAGTCTAACCCTTTACCTGTTCACATCCTATTCAGTGGAATATTCAGAACAATCAATAAATAAGAAATGATAGGGATCAGATTTGTTGTATTATTATAACATGCATATATTTTACATTGTAAAACAATTACAGTAATTGGTACTTGGTTGCAAAGAGCCATAAATTGTTTAATTCTGTAGCAAGCTGTATAGGCTCGAAAGCCTACTACCAATTAAGCATATTAGGTGATGTGCATCTCTGTAATGAGAAGGGGTGT
>JAUCMU010000720.1:0-11067 GCA_032275025.1 Enteromius treurensis | reverse complement strand
TTATATATCGTATCGCAAATCGCAATTTTGACCTTAATAATCGCAATCGCACATTTTTCCCAAATCGTGCAGCCCTAATGTAATTGTTTTTCTCCAAATGCAAGGAATTACATATCGCAACGTGATCTCATGATAATTCGTATGCATTTTACGTAAAAACCATTATCAATGTGACCATTATCAATGTTACACTGCCAGTTGGGAAATGAAATTATCTCAGTTAATTAAACTAATGATAAAGAATTGCACAATTCGCATCTTTTCTTTACTAGAGTTTCCAAACAGGACATTTGCAAACATAATTACTGTATGTGCTTTTGTAAAATACATCACAGAATGATTCAACTTCCTGCTCTCGTCAACACAGCATTAGGTGACTTACTCTGACTCTGTGCATGACTCTAAGGTTTATTAATTTTGTGGATTTTTGTGTTTCAAAAGAGATGGTGGGACAGGGGAATAATCTTCCTTTACCGCAGCATTTACTGTAAAAGAGAGTAATATTGTAAGCAAAGTCATGTGTATACAAAGCATTATCCTGCCAACAATGGCGGTAAAGCCTGTTTCAAAGTTGACGCTGATTCATTGAATAAAGGCTCTTTTGTGTTACCTGAACTTGTCCCCATGGAAACGACAATGCACTCAAACTTGTTCCTGGCCTCACTGTTGAGGGTACTTTCTTACGCACTTTCTCTATTTGTCACATCCCATCCGTCTCATTTTCGGGACGCTATAATCATGTCTTCATTACTCAGGGTAAGCCTCTGTACACACATCTCAAGAAGGAAAGATCTTCAGCCCTGAAGTAGTACTTCACAAAAATCTCATCTCATGTAATGGTTAAATAATTACGTTTGCAGGCACTAATGTTTCCCCACACACTATGGCATGTATTGCCTCAGAAGTCATTACGAAGAGTTGCTGTTCTGCTTGGAGGATATCGTCCAAATTAACCGACGAATTACCTAAAAGTGCAAAAGTGGGGCGTCTGGAATTAGATCCGCTTTGCAAATCAACACATGCTGTGAGGCCTTGTGGGCAAGACATACAGTCTCGCTTTGGCACTACCATAACGCACCTCTAGACCAAACAAACGCACTCTGACTAAAAACACTTGTCCTCGTGATATAGAAGAAATCGGGAGATAAGGTCTGCACATACCATATCAACAAGCTATCATAACATAAGGCGAGAATGTCCAAGAATAGGGTGGATAAGGAGCAACATGACAGATCCTGGTAAACACTAAATGAGCCATACGCTTGTTTTTGTTGCAATAATACGCGAAATTCGTTCTTTTCAAGAGCATTCGTGTGAAAACATGCCTGTGGAGATTTCCGTGTCAGGTTTTGTTGGAGCTTCTAGCATCCGCGCGTTTGAGAAGGTTTAGCCAAAAAGCCTTCGGCAAAGTGAGTAAACAACACAGCGATCGCATTTATGGATATGTCAAGATAGAGATGTGCTGCGCGGTGATGAATTAGCTACGTTGTACTGAACAGTAGTAGACTTCAGTGAATTAAAAGAGAGTAAATAGGAAAGAATGAAAGAGAGGGAAAAGTTCAGCTGTTCTCACAAGCCTGCAGAAAGCCTAGGGCTGGGAAAACCACATCCAGCAAGGCCTACATCCTAGATGCATATCACTGCTATGAGACGTGTCGTTTCAGCAGTGAACTGAAATAGGATGCATTTGTGTCAAAGGGCATGTTCTTGATGCCTGAGATAAATGACAATCAATTATGACTGAGGTGCAAATCAATATAAACTAGCAGAGAATTTTTAACCATTGTTTGCTGGGAATGCATTGATTTCAAGAATATTTCCATGTTTAAAAAACACACAAATCAATATAATAAATTCAAGCACATCTGTGAAATGCTATCACCAAAAAAAATATTTTATTCAATTAAATTATTTTTGCACTAATGTGAAGAAGAGTACTTTCAAAAAACACCAATGGGGCACAACTGTTGTTAAAATGTGTTAAAAACACTTTATTTTAAAAATGTTAGTAAATTACACATTATTAGTAACACTAAACCAAACTCTAAGCCTATAATTATGCTGTCGATTAATATTGCTCAATACTTTAAAATTACTGCAATAAGGAAACGTTCAAATAAAGGATTTATAAATGTTTTTGTTTTTTTTAACGAACAGCATATTTAAATGTGTTTTTCTTAAATATTTTAATATAACTTTGCAACAAAGGCAAAAAGTATTTTGACATATTTTTAAAGGAACAAATATTCAAGAGAAGAGCTATGAAGAAAGAAAGCGGGAAAAGGTGAATAACAATAAGTAGTGTTTTAAACAGACTTTGTCTTAAAAGCCTTATCACAGTGGGGTCCTGTGTTTAAATTTAGTCCGGGTCATGGTCTGACCCTATTGCCTCTCGTACTCCCTCCACCCTCCTGTTTTCCACTGACAAGACAAACCTCCAATAAATAAAAAGAACTAAGTTTCTATCTTCAAATGTGTTTGTACTCTGCCTCGGTAGCCATTCACCTGCGAGCAACAATACACTAAACAAAGCACGTAAACAAAGATATCCATTACAATTCACTATATTTTCACATCATGTCCTATACTGTGTTCTCACAATAGACGTGTGTAGAGGGAGTGCCACTGATAGCTGTATCACCTATCCCAGGGCATCTGTGGCCTGTTGGGATCAAGTGCTGTTTTGAAACGTGATCATCCAAGAAGATGCAGAAGGTTATTGCGAGCTGTATGTTTCACTTTGGCTGAGGGAGATTTCCTTACAAGCTCTGCCTCAAATGGAACATTTCATAAACACAAGCTATAAATTATGCTTTGAAAAGTCAGTCAGATGTGGTCGGGTTTGGAAGAGGGCAGTCCAAATGGTTGCCGTTGCGGCGTCTTATTTGACGTCTTACAAGTTTAGTCAGCAATACACTTAAAACACGCAGCACAGCAGAAATGATGAGTTTTCAATTGGATGTTTTGAGGAAAAACAATTTCGGTATTCTAGGACAAAAGTTCATTCCAGACTTCAAAACGGGCCGCTGTCAACCACAAAATGTTGTACCGATTAAATTAACTTTGCATTGTTATGTTAGTGTGTACTTTAGCGTATGTGCGTCAGGGGCTGTTGGCCTAGAACTGTCATCCTGTTTCTCAATGTTTTCCTTTACGGTTTTCTTTTTTTCCCCCTTTTAAGGTTTGCTAAATATACACTCCATGGAATAATAAATGGAAACAGCACTTTCCTATTCAAAGGGTCTGAGAACAAGCACCTGAACATCTAAGCGCAATGTTAAAAGAAAACTATTCCACATCCTCCCAGATCATCTGTCTAATATACATACAGCAGTCACTAGATACCAGTAACGAGGAGTCCATCCTCAGCGGCATTATATTGCGATCGGACAACTGGCACTGTTTGATCAAATAGTAAAGTCAAATATTTGAGTAACTGTTTGACGCTTTAAACAGGACTGACTATGTTCGCAGTGTTTTTTAATCCTGTACAATGTGTTCCCTGCAATATTACACCTCAGTGATTTCCAATAGCGAATGAAAATATAGCCACCAATGAATGTCAGTGTGACGCACCACACAGTCAATATTGTCATGCTGCTTCTTTGTCTGGCTCTATTACTTTATCTAAACTACTTCTATGCATACAAAGACGAGCATGTTTTTAATTATGAATTTGATGTGTGTGCTTGAGTATCAGTGTGTCACTAGTCCAGTTGAGCGCAATTTTATTTATATAGCTCATTTAAAAAGCAACCAAGTGCTTCACGATCTCCAGATTAAATAATTAAATATATGAGATGGTTAAACAATATTACATTCTTTAATGACAGTCCCTAGCTCTTTCCCCCGCCATGGATGAGATATCTCATCAGTCAGCTTTCAACGCTTCCCCACCAAAGACGAGTTTTTACGTCAATCCCTGTTTTGGGTGGATTACGATAAGGAATGTCCTAGCGCATGTCCTGTATGAGTTACGGATCTTCCCGGATCTACCGGGTTTCAAAAAACGACGATCATCATAAATGGAAGGATCAGAAACAATTGAGGTCATAATATAGAGCGTATATATATAGATCATGCATGTAGATCGTGTTTTGACCATTTTGAATCTGATCGCAATTAAGTTAGGCTAGACAGTGACGGAGATGCCTTTACAGACGCAGAAACATCTCTAGTTATGACATGATCAATAATCAAGTGATATGAATATGTATGCGTGTGTGTATGTGTGTGTGCGGGATCTACATATAAATAGAGTATGTGTGTATAGGTAAGTAAAAAATGTAGTATGTAGCCTGTATGTGTGTGTATACAGTATGTGCAAACATATGTATATATGTTCGTGTGTGGTTGCTTGTGTCTGTTTGTTCTGTTTACTGAATGAATTTTCAGTAATTCATATAATTATTTACAGGTGAATGAATATGATATATGAATGTATTTTGGTTGAAAATGCAGTACTTTCATAAAAATGTATTTTGTCCAAAATGTTGTATTTTTGATGAAACCTATCTGCATTCAAGTGATGATAAAACACATAAAGATAGAACAAAATGTTTTTGTTTTTTTTTTGTTTTTTTGAAAGGCTAAATAAATGCATGGCAGAAAATATTCTGTGAAAATGCTGCGGTGGCTGGCAACTTTTTTTTAAATTCTGATGGGGAAAGAGTTCATTTACTTTGGACACTATTATTTTTACTCACCCACAAGTAAAAAGGGAACACAGATATTAGGTGGTCTTTTCTTGTGGACAATTAAACGTGATGAGAAATCCTGTGGGATCTGCACAGACCGCATCTTCTCACAGATGCCACACCTTATGAGATGTCAAAATTGAAAAGGAAAGTTTATTTTTCCAGCCTGAATTCCAAGGTCTCTTTCCACCATAGTGGCTGACTTGATAATGGAAATGCTATAAACTCCATGACGTCCAGTCCAGGTGCAATGCACCATTTCCGGGCACGTTCATGAGTTTCCAAACATAGTCTTCCCATGATCTGGCAAACGTCACAGACTACCTTAAGAATTAGCATGCATGTTAACATGCAGACATGCAGATACTTATTGAAGAAAGAAAGAAAGAAGGCCTTTTGTTACAGCATTTAGCACTAAACAGATTTGGGCTATTTCAAGCTCAATCCCTGTTGCTGCAATCAGTATACAATCGAACTGTCAGAGCTGCCACACGACTGTGAATGACAAAGGAACTCGAAGAACATGACACTTCTGTCACATACTGTAGCTCTTTCCTTTATAGCAGTCATATGGAGAAACATTCAAAAACTGCAGTCTGCCTGAAGAAAACCCTCATTGTTCTCTGCCAAAGAAAGAGCGAGAGAGAGCCACTCCAGCAAATGAGGTACTGACTTCTTCGCCAGTTTTAGGTAACTGCTCAACAGTTTATCAAAGCAGGAGGTCCGTCTTTTTCCGGCGAACTCATTTGGCTTTCTCCGCAGCTCTTGAAACTCCAACAGCTTTAGCAGATGTGATTCTGGGGAAGCCAATCACAGGGGAGAGGCATCAAGACCCAGAAACAACCAGCCTTCACATGCTACAGGCCCCTTAGTAACGGACAATTTTTTACAATCGCCCTCTCGGGAACTCAATATGCAGCCAATAAGGGGGCTCTGGTAACTCATCTTGAAAGAGCGTTTGGAACGGATGATGAAAACTTAGTAGAGGTGGAGGAGGAAGTATGCAGGTATTAAAGGCAGGAAATTGATGCCGGGCATTAGGTTTTGCTGGGAGAAATCACAGCCGGCCGTCTGCAAAACCAATCACGAGGTCATGCAAAGCACATGGAAACAGTGTGGGAGCTCAATGACAGATGAGGACAATGAGACAGCGAATCAGGATGGCGAAGAAATCGTGAGGTTTCAAGGTGTTTTGCATATCATCACCTCACTTTATAGTGTAAACAATGGTGTTGAAATCGAAGGAATGTAAACAAAATTGAAACAAAAACCCATGAAGTCAAGCATGTTTATTTAGTGGCTAGAGACTTGTGTCAATGGGATTTGCAAAAATAATCATTTGTAGGCAGCGAGCAAAGCTCTTGCCAGATAAATCAAGAAATCACAATTGTTACACAGAAGAGATTGAGATTGCATGGCTCAACAATAAGGACTGCTCGATGGCCTGGGGCCACTGTGAAAGACACTCGAGACCGTTGATGGGGTTTGTCATTGGCTTGCAGTGGCGTCATGGAAGTTTAACAACTGCACATGTTTTTAAGCCTTGCCGATTTAAACATTCAAGTGATTTAAATGCATGAAGATATGAAAGATCGATTAAGCGTGTTGTGTTCTGTGTGTCCAGCGCACTTACAGAGAGATGTGTCTCAGACACATGACAACATTGAGTTCTCTTTTATGTGTCATGCACTTAAAAGAACAAATACACCTGGCCTAATTGAACATTTAATCAATTTTACAACACACCCACATGCAATGCGCATGCCGCCCGAATTGAGCTTCTGTATAGACAAATACAGACAAAAGTATGTCAATATACCTGTCTAGGTACATATCGTCAAAAACAGTCAGTGTTAACAGTTGAGAAAGAAACTATATTGGACCCATGCATTGTCTTTTAAAGAGACCATGCCTAATTTACTAGCTGCTTTAACTCTCCTTATTGTTAATCAATGGGAAAAAAATACTGCTCAACCGATTTTTATAGCTTTAACAATTATTAATCTGTTATTTATACAGTGAAATGATGCAATTCTTTTTTATATTTTATTATTTAATTTCTACCAGTGAAACTGGGCCAGGGCACAATCCCTAGCAGCCAATCCTAGATTATGATACAGTCACTCTGAAGTACTGTAATTGTAAAATTACCATCATTGTCTATTTCTATCTTGTCAATTGGTTCTAAACTGTTGGGGAAAAAAGCAAGTGAAAAAGTAAAAATAACGATGTACACTGACATCCTATTTACAGTATGAGTATTAATTTCATTACAGCAGAATTAACAGAATTGATTGACTTTAATTGTATAATCACAATATATATATATATATATATATACTTAAATGATGACAGAATTTGAATTTTTGTGTTAATTAGCTTATCCATCATGCCATTTCTTGTTTTAACAGCAGTAATTTAGGCCTAGTCATAGTCTGCAGTATGTTAGCTGCTGTTGTTAAAAAGAAAAGAAAAGAAAAGAAAAGAAAGAAAATCACTGACAAGCATTTGGAAACGTCTTGTTTTCATTATTTCTCTAAATTGGGAAACGTATGGATTACATAATTGTGTCAATATAACTAAAATAATTACGCTACGTCTTTGTTTTACATGGTAAATAGCACATTTGCTACTTGTGTGATAAAAAGTCCTGTTTTTTAACAGTCGCTTGGCTGAGAGTGAAAATGTTTTTCTTGTTCTTGTCTGTCAAAATGATGGAAAGCGTTTTGAATTAGTCAAAGCTCAGGCAAATGGTGGAAAGTTTCCTGTTAACTCAACCTCTGGTGTCGCAAGCGCCATGCTCTACCTGTTGAACTACAGGAAAGCTGTTGGCTCAAAGCATTCCTTTGCAATTATTTTTATTTGGTGAGGAGTTGTTATTTATTTATTTAGTACAAGACTGAAAAAGAGCGAGAGAAAAAGTGAGCCGTCATCGCTATTAAAGCTGCATGACACTAGCAAACCAGTGCCAAAAACTATTCTCATGCCAATTAACTGACCGAGATGTTCCAGTCAATCCAACTGCATATGTTATTTACATTTATTCTTATTTGGCAGAAGACGCGATGAAATGATGCTTGACAGTTTAACGTAACTGTCCTCCGTCTTGGATCGTCCAGAGGCGGGGGAGGAAGGTAATGGGAAAGAAGAGCAGTATCATATCTCAAATTCAACTCACAATTAGGGGAAAACAAGGGTTGATGTATTTCCCAAGATCACTGGCTAAACAATTCAGAATCCCAATGGAGATTTGATGGTCTCCAGCCATTACTGGAAGAACTAATAACGATGGCTTTCTGAAGGATGATATGCGACTAGAGGACAATCGGATTATGGTGCACTTTTTATCTTCCTTATGACAAATCAAAAAGAATATTTATCATAAGAAACAAGCTAAATTGGCAGACCTGGGGAACATGGAGTGATGTGTTTTGAAAATGAGGTGAGCCTGTAATTATGAAAATGGCCTGTCTTGGTTAAATTTTATAAGGTGTTGGTATCAGTGTTGGCAAGACTGTCAGGGTGTTTTCAAGACAAAATCTCAATGGTATGATGCCTGAGGCTAAACAAGAGCGCAAAACAAATTCATCTATGACCTTCATCGTTAAGAAACCAGTCAGAATTCTTGTAAATAAATGAGATAAACCGGATTCCCAAAAGGAGAGTTAATCCTGGATAAACATAAAGGAATTAATTAATAAAAAAATTCAATTCTGCCATCATATACTCTTCCTCATGTTGGTCCAACCCAGTTTGACTTTATTCAATGGAACACAAAAGAAGATATAGGCTATTCAAATATTGTCAATGCAATGACAATCAACACGGTCCAATTTGTCAGAATATCTTCTTTTCATACAGAAATAGTACAATGTGAATTATTTAAAGTAAATTATTTACATTTTTGGGTAAACTAGACATCTACACTACAGCCTTTGACTTGTATATGATTATGATATTTGCTATAACTACACAATATGACATGCATATTTATAATAAAACTCTGGGTCTGCCAATCTTACACAAATAGGTTTTATGTAGTTTCCTCTGAAACACACAACAGCTAAAAAAGTGGTTGTGTGTGACGAATCGAGTTGATTCATTCAAATGCCAGTCTAAATGATTCATGCACGACTCAGTCAATAAACTGACTGCAGTGCCTCACTTCTCACTGGATGGGAAGATTAAGATGGCTTAAGAAGCCATAAGGACTTATTTTCTTTATTTTTTATGATGTTTTGCATCCTGATGAATTTTGAAAGCTCCGGTTCCTATTCATTGTACGTGAAAGTAACACCTTCTACATGAAAGTAACGCCCACTACAATTGTTATAAATTCCTCCTTTTGAGATCCACAAAAGAAACAAAGACATATGGGTTTGGAACAACATGCGGACGAGTAGGTGATGACAGAAGATTCGTATTTGTGAGAACTATCCCTTTAAAGGAAACTCTTTAAGATAGATCATGCTTTTACTCACTGTCTCAAAAGTTCTTAGGCATGCCAGCGACTCGATAAGGAATGGTACAGCACATGATGACTGTTTTATTTAGCCGTTTTGAAATATTTGGGAGATCTGTCTTTTGGCTCACAAACACAAGCAAGTTGTAAATGATTAGAAGAAGCCTGACTCAACAAGCAGAATCGTGTACGAGACGCACCAACTAGTACAAGAAAGCTGTGATGATTTATTTATTTATTTTTCTGAATAAATAATGACATTTTACATTTTGAGGTGAACTACACTTTTAAAGTTTCTTGGTTTTCTGCAGCAGTTCTGGTGACATTTTAGAATTCCTTTGGCTGTAATAGGAATATATTGAGATGAAGGATGAGGGTGAAATACTAATGTATATTCCTCTGGACTGTTCAAACATTTAGACATGAAAAAACAGCGATTTGCTTTGTAAAAAGCTTTGGGTTTTGGCTTTTCTAGATGTATTGTACACAAATATGCTGACAATGACAAACCCCATTCCAACACCATTACTACTTCAACACCTTTATAAGCCCCAGACCCAGCAAAGCTCATCTCACACGTATTTGTATGCTTTAACTCTGAGTCACCTCTGAGCCACCCGGATGAGAGTTATAAGTGTCTTTAGATGACCTGTAAGCACAGTTCGCTCAGATGGACTAGATTAAATACCCCCCTGCCTAAAGACACAACTAATTTAAACATACAATGAAAACAAGTTTTGAGGGACTTTTCTCATTTCGGACTGAGTGAAGTCCATAAATAACACCCAAGAAAGTTGAGTTTAGAACAAGCTTTGATTTACAGCCCATCCCTTTATCGGAAGAAAGGAGTTTTTTTATTTTTCCCCTGTTCTGCTCTAATGTCTGGTTTAAAGCTATTTTTATGTTCACCAAGGCTCCATTAATTTAAAAACAGTGGTATTGTGAAATATTAGTGTACTGTAGGTTATATTATTATATATTCAGCTTAAATATCAAGCTGCAAAAAAACAGTTTTCAACATTAATAACAATAAAAAATGAGCACCAATTCCGCAAATTAGAACGATTTCTTAGGGATGATGTAACACTGAAAGTAATAGCTGTCGTCACAGAAATAAAAATAATTTTAAAATAGGATATAGTACAGCTTTACTATGTTTTGAAAGCTTAAGCCTTAGTGAGCAACAGAGATCTCTTTCAACAACACTACATAACTGTACTAATTCTTTTTACCTGTAGTGTATGTACTCTAACCCAAAGAGTGTTTAATAATTTCCAGCATCCATACCCACATATGGCTCTCACTGCACTTGATTTAGTATAAACCTGAGAGACATTGTTCTAGGTCACAATGAGGCTGGATGTCATCCAAAGGTCAATGCCACACTAATGAAAGGAAAGACACATTTGAAAGTCTGCTTTGTGGCTGGACTGATGACCAAAAGTGGGACGTTTTACTGCAAATTAAAATATAGCTCAACACGGTGCACCTTCAAAGCTGTTACTTGGAATCTGGGCCAGCGATGCATTTATCTAGTATTTAACCTGGGCAGGCTATGAAGACTAAACAGCTGTTTCAGTCTTGTATATAACAGATAGCTGCAGCATTTCTCTGACCTTGAGTGAGGCACAACAGGGAGCCCGAAGACATTATAGGACGTCATGACTGTCCTCACTGATACTGTAATACCTGTCCTCTAAAACACCAGGGTCTGGAAAATCAGCAATCAGTGCAATTAACGATGACAATAAGTGGCTAAAACACCACTTAAAAAAACTATTTGTTTAATATTCTTCTAATATAACTCAATTCCTGGAGGGCCACGGCTCTACACAGTTTAGCTCCAACCCTAATCAAACACACCTGATTCAGTTTTCAGGATCACTAGAAACTTACAAGCAGGTGTGA
>JAUCMU010000719.1:0-11076 GCA_032275025.1 Enteromius treurensis | reverse complement strand
AAGCTCAAAGGCAAATCGGTCTCTCTGGCGAGTTCCCATATGTAACGTCGAAGTGATTCGACTGAAAGGGTAACCAGAATATATGACTATGTGTGTGTCTTTGTGTGTATGTATAATAATTCCAGTAAGTTCTGAATAGAGTGAGTTTATTGACATCTAGTGGTATATGATGGTGTAGAAATATCAAATTATCAAAAACATCAATAGTCACTCTATGGGTGTTGTATTCAAAGATAAATTCTGCATATACTAAAATCTATAAACCGCAAGGATTAAATCCAAAAAGATAACATGTGTGTGTTGAGTGAGACCATTCTGACCATTCATATAAGGAAAAGAGAAACAAACAAAAGGTAATCATTTATTTCTAACCAAAATAAATTAAATAAAATACCATTTCAACAACTCAAAAAGCAAAATGGTCTCAAGTTATAACTTATTTCATAGGGTTGGTGTAGAGCAATAGACCATGTAAAGTATAAAAACCATTAGACCTATGGAGAGTCCCCACAAAAACAAATATGCGACTGCCACATTGAGAATGGATAGATTTATTGATTTATATTGAATAAATAATAATAAAAAATAATTTTTTTTCCCCCTCAATTTCCTATGGGTGCCCACTTTTGTCTCTGAATGACAAAATAAGATTTATTTATTTTTTAAATACCAATTTGTCCTGAAGGATTAATTAAAAACATTATATTTTAATCTTTCCTTCATCCTTGACTAAAATCATCTTTTGTTGGTTTTCAGTGGCTTCTCACATGTATGAATTATTCCGTGTTTTTAATTCAGACTTAAACTTTAGTTTTTTGTTGAGTTGCATTTCAAAATATCACAGCTAAACATTTTCAGTTAACATTTCTGGATGCAAAAGCCACAATATGGTTTTTAATTTCCACTTCTAAGATCAGTAAAACTTTCATTTCCTTCTTAAGTACTTTACAGAACCATACAAATCATCTGAAGCTTTGTGCCTCAAAACTGTTTACTTTAAAAGCTGACCTCAAGCCACAATACTTAAGGTTTACATTTTTTTTAAGCTGTAATTATATTTTTGTCCAACGTGGCAGTGTTTTAAACAAAAACATATTGCTTCTGGTTTATAATTTGACAAAATCAGTCATGAACAGGTTTCAGTTACTTCAAACACTTGTTTGCTTGCTTTAAAAAGGATCCAGGTCACAATCTCTACTCCAGTATAAAAGAGTGTTGAATCTACGTGAGAAGGAACAAATGCTGTCTATAGAGCCAATACTTACCAATAAATGTCTCATTCCATTATTTCTTTATCGCATGTCTCTTACATGGTTTCATAATAAAAAAGGACAACTTTAAGACTTTGAAATCATTCAAAAGCATGAATGAAAAACCTGGGAGTGGGTATTTAGTGTCATGTCCATATAATAAATATAAAACATTATATAATGCCATCAGGTTCCTCTGTAAACTGAATCTATGTGGTTAAGAACCAGCCTGACGAGTCTGACCACACAGAAAAGCACACTAAAAACTACAAAAGCTTTTGCTTAAAAGACATTTCTTGTATGAGCAATATGTGAAATAATGTGATTAATATGGTGATAATATATGAAAGAATATATGTCTGTAGGTTTTTTGTAACCGAGGAGCTCTGTTAGAAAAGTGTCAAAGTCAAGTCCTTATGCAGGTTTTTATATATACAGAGGTCCTGAAATGGAGATTGTTAGGTTAGAGGGCTTGGGGAAAAACTTCAAATAAAATTTTTCCTGACTAACATATGTGCATTTCAGGCTCATAAATTTGATAATAACATAGGTTTAGTAGTTATCTTTCAAAATAACAGATTCTTAAACATGAGAATCAGATTAAATGCTGCAATGAATGATCTGAAAACTGGAAATAGATCTGATATATTTTACGTTTATGGATTCAATAAACTCGAATTTACTGAAGGCTACCAGGATTATCATAACTTAAGTGTCTGAAATGATAAAAAATTAATGTTAATATATTATAAAAAGAATATGAATTATTAATGAATGATAACTTAAAATCATTCTGTGGTTAAATAGCCTGCATGATGCCTTATAGAGAGGTAAAAGAAAAAAAAAAACAGTTAATCTTCAAAAAAAATTATAATAAAATAAAAAATAAAGCATATAAATAAACTCCCATATAGGAAAAAATGATTGGATTATGTTTGAAAATTGAACCATTGGTGTTTCATATTTTAGAGCAGTCACAGCAATTTATAAAAGAAAAGAATTAAATCTGTATGTGGGAGTGTGTGTGGAAAGAATAAATGTAACCCTCTTTAGTCCTTAATATTTTCATAACTCTAATTTAATTAGATATATTTTCTTAGTAACTGTAACTAATTACAATTACTTAAATGACATAATTCTGTTAGCCTACATATAACTAGTTAATCCCCAACACGGTTTATAACATACAGCCTAGTTAAGCAACATGACATGACCAAGAGAGGGAAGTTCCCTGCAAATTTGCATTTATAAAGATGAAGTGATCTTTGGTTTTCAAATTTTATAAGGAAATCTGTATGACAAACATCCTGGCAAAGAAATCACACACACACACACACATACACACACACATAAGAAAACTTTCCTAATATCAGTCTATTAAATACAAAAACAGTACAACGATGCTTTAATACAATACAAAAGTATCTACTAGTGAATAGTGAAAATATTCACTATTCACTTTTTTTTTTTTTTTATCTACTTCAATATTTTCATGTATCTACATAGCACTGTGTTTCATTTGATTGTAAACTTTAAGACCAAATAAAACGTGTAAATTAAATTACTTCTGTCAGTGGCTTTTTCTGTTATAATTACTAAAATAACACATATTACATAATTTTACAATAAATTATTAATTCACCGTTATCTGTCTTTTAGGCCTATAGCTACCAGGTAGCAATATTCCTTGCAGTATTGGATGGTGCATTGTCCTTAATGAAAACCATTGTCTTTCTGAAAGCACAATTCTTTTTATCACACCATACACAGAAAACGGTCCGTTATGAACTCTACATATCTAGCAGAGGTCATTTTAACACTCTCATTGACTCTAAAGAGACATTTTATCTCACTTGTCAATATTCCAGCTTAAATCATCACTCGCTGTCTCTTTGCTGTTGTAGCACTCTTGTTGAAACAGGTGGCCTTTCACTAACCATCCAGAACTCCATCCATCTGGACCATCAAGTGTAACACGGTTTTCATCTGTGAAGTCCTTGTATTGCACCATAACTGTAACTTCTTCAAGGTTTCTCTTTCTGACATTGGCACGCTATGGGCAAGATATTTGTTGGTGTTATAGGAATGACTTTTGCATTCCTAATCCAAACCTATCTAACAAAAGGGTCATTTGGAATACCTGATGGCACAGAAGGGCTGACTGTGATGCTGAATTGTGCTTTATGTTAAATAATCTGATAAGTGGTTTTCTTAGCCAAGCAAATTGAATTAGGTTCAGTAACAAGAAAGTGTGTTTACATCATACCAGCCTGCTTCCTCACTCTACTACCCACAGCTGACTGAGACTATGAGGATCTATACCTCTTCTCAACACTTCAGCAGTTGTCAGAAAAAAAGGGAGAGAGGAACTATGAGGCAGATCTGAAATCAACAACAACAAAAACTCTCTTTGTTTTCAGTGACAGAAACCAGAATATATGACTCCAGCACATTCATGATGTGGGGAAAAAAAGCCAGGAGTTAGTTTCTTTATGACAAACATCCTGGCAAAGAAATCACACACTCACACACACACACACACACACACATATATAAGAAAACGTTCCTAATATCAGTCTATTTAATACAAAAACAGTACAACGATGCTTTAATACAAAAGTATCTACCCATTTGCTTAAAACCACGGTTTGAAAGGACAAGGCTCTATGTTGGGAACGTCTTATTTTTTTCTCCCTGTCTGATTAGAATCCTCTCTAGTCTCTCCTCTCGTCAGATTGAGAGTATTAGAATCTCTTTACTCAGCACTTGAACAGTTTATGAGAATAACATTTACAGTGGAAGTGTTTATGAGGCAGATCTAGCTAAACTGAGCAAATACATAAAAGCAAACAAACAAAACCCTCTCTTTGTCAACTTTTGCTTTAATTAATGAACCCTGTTTGAAAAGCAAGTTTATGAAAGAGTGACGGTATGTCACAAATGATGGTATGTACTGTAACTGGAAGCTCTGCATTTTTGTAGTTCTTGTGTCAATGTCAAACTAGACTAAACTCAGCTCATGACATTATTATGACAGCAGAAATGTGTGGGAGACACACTTAGGAAAAATTCACATTGTAAGTACAGCCAGAGAGAATTATTTTTTATCTGTCTGACTACATAATACTATTATTTATATTTTGTTAATTCTTAGAGGAAGTTGAGATGCACTGAATCTTAAAGAGAGCTGCTGTCATTTGTTTTTCACTAAAACCCACCCATTTGGTAACTACTCATTGACGTCTCCTCCCATCAGATCAACAACATATTAAAGTCATTTCACAGCACAAGAGAGAAGAAGTATGAGGCAGATCTTTTTCGACTGAGCCCAGATATGAAAACCAAAGAAAGAAAGAAAGAAAGAAAGCGAGACATTTTTTAGCTGCTGTGGTATGAAGATATATGTTTTTTTATTTGTTCAGCTGCATCTGTTAGGGTTGTAAATATCAAGTAAATGTTGAAAGGTATGGAAATTCCAGACTTCTGTTATATTAAGACTTGATGGCAAGATATAAAACATCATCCAGGGAAATGATTCAGCTGATGAGCCAAAATACATTTTTACAAGGAAGCTCACACTCAAGTAAGTAACTGATTTTATTTACTCATTTTGTTGATTTATTTTCATTTCACGAATATTTAAACATGTAAGGACGTATAAATATGTAAAATGTAAGAAAATATAAATAACTAATATTTAAACACGCCGTGATAGTCTGTGAAAAAGGCCCATAATTTTCCAGTAAAAGTATAGACAATGAAGATAAAAAAAGAAAGAATAAAATGAAACTTTTGGCTATTATTGTTGAACTGAAATCCAGACACGGCAGAGAAATAATTGGAGACACTGTGACAGGATGGCATACACTTATTCAGTGTTTCTAATGGTGAAGATTGAGTAGAAGATCAAGAGTAGAAAGGAAATGCTAGTGAAAGTTACCTTGTCTCAGGAATGTGTGTAAACTGAAGTAAATCAGAATACATTTCACAAACGCCTGCAACGCATTTCATATCTTTTGGTTCATTGACGTCACTTCCGAAGCATGTATATGGGGTTCATGGACGTCACTTCCGAAGCACATGTATGGCATATTCATACATACATCCGACATTTACTTTTAAACTTTTTAAATGAAAAAACATAGTAATATTACTGGGGAACCATGAATATCAGGTATGTTGAAACCAGTTTGGGGAACGCTGAGTGAAAGGCTATTTTGTACAGATATGTGTCAACGAGGCTTAGCAATGTGGTTAGCATGCTTGTTGTCGGGTTTTGTTTTCAAATCAGGATGAAGAGGAAAACTTTCAAACCATCTTTAGTACATAATTTATCATTAATCAACAATTGATTGTTTGTCTGCAGGCAAATAGATACAATTATTAGGACGTGTTGACACCTAAACCTAACCTTTCCGGCGAGTAATGTCTAAAATCAGATTTAATCATCGATGACTGACACTGATGCCCATGCACCAAACACTGATTGTAAGCCTAAACTTCAGAAAAACTGTAAACCGTTACTTCAAATCTGACTGGTTAATTATTATGTTGTTCCAGGGACATGTGGCACTTGGGAAAATCAGCCTATAATAATTATTTGACTTTAGCAGTTGAAAAAACTTTTTTTTCTGTTTATTTATGTATCTTTCTCTCGTCTTGACTCTCATTGCATGTGCAGTTATTTGATAGTCTTTTGCTAAATTGTCTGTTTACAAATAACTGCAGTTGGTACAGGATGATTATACAAAATTCACTATATTATTAACAGAAAGGAATAGATATTTTGTAAATTTAGTTGTAAAATGGTGTTGTTGTGGCAAAAATTCTGAGGCTCTCGATTAAGACAGACAAATTGCGCAATTGCTTTATATAAAAGATTTATTCTTGCAAGAATTGTTCACAGTCAAACAGAAGGCAAAAACTCCCTGCTGAGTGTGACAAAGGGGAGGGACGATCTGCCCTGCTTTATACCCTCTTTGCCCACTCAGGGTCACAAACTAAAAAACAGCTGATATGTTCCCTAAAAGGATAGACACAGAAAAACAGTTTCAGATTATTTGTCAGAGGCTCTTCAGTCAAAATTTTGAGGCCTTCCCTTGACCCCTAGGTCAAAGATTCCTTAAGAAAGGGAACCCCTCAGACTTGTCACGTAGGCACTCCTTGTAAAAGTGCAACCCATAGAGAATTAATTTAGAAATCACTTTTATGAACAAAATGGATTAATATGAACTAATAAAATATGAATTTCAGCAACAGTGTATTGTCACAAGACATAAAATTACAATTTTGTCAAAATGATACTATTATATTATTGATAATTATTATTTATATAATAATATATAATATATATATATTTTTTTTTTTTTTTCACACACACTGCCTGTCCAAAAGTAAAAATAAAAAAGTCACACACTGTAATATATGTAAACATTATGTCTTATGCTTCCTGAACCATTTTCATCTTGGAATATGCCATTCATTGATGGATTAATCTGGTATTCAGTATATTCAGGTAGTCGGCTGATCCCATTCTTTGGGCACATAACATTGCAGCAACCTCTGATCACAAAACCTATTTTCTTAGTCAAAACCACCTGGTTACATATATACTATATATATATAGATGTAAATCTAATTACAAGTGTCATGATCTACTGTTTCCTTTTTTTTTTGACTGCAGTTGCTTATTCTGGGGTTTTGCAGTGCTGATGAGTAAAGGTGAGAACATAACAAATTATATTTAAATTTAATTAATTAATGTCAGATTGTGTGTTCACAGTTACAATTTTCTCTCATTTCAGTCTCTCCGAAGGTCACAGTAGACGGTTTCCTCGGTGGTTCTGCTGTCCTACCGTGTTCTTCAGATGTTCATGATCATAAACCTCAAGACATTACAGTTCACTGGAGACAGAATGACCACAGACATGTTTACGATATTATTAAAGGTAAAGATTCAACAGCAGAACAGGACCCACAGTACAAGAACAGAGCTGACACTTTTCCTGATGAGTATCTGAGAAGAAACTTCTCCATCAAACTCTCTGATCTCATTCACACTGATGCAGGAAGATACATCTGCTACATCACACCCTCAGATGAACAGAAGACTGTAGAGCTGATCGTCAACGGTGTGTGAAAATAGCTGAAGTACATTATCAAATCTGAATAGACTAAATGGTTGATCCCGTATTTGTTCACTAGTGATGTTTGAGTCTGAAACCTGACAGGGAACTGTTGTCTTCATCACAGTGCTTAATGTGGATTTCTCTCACACTTTTTGGTTACAGAACCAACAACAGTAAAAGGAAACAAAACCACTGATCAAGAAAACCAAGAAGAAACCAGACCAGACAGTGTTGAGAAGTTATGGCTTCGGATCCTGATTGGCACTGTATTACCCATAATATTGATTATACATTTCATTGTAATTATCTTCAGAAAAAAAGTTCTCCAGCTGCCTTACAGTATGTCAGGTGAACATGTGCAGGTCTAGGTTAAACTGTAAATCAGTTACTGGGTGAGACTTATGCTTACAGACAATTCTGACGATTCTATAAAGGAAAAGACAAAATAGGAAAAAGAATAATCATTTATAAAAAAAAAAAAAACTGTATTCACAAAACATCTAAGGCTAAAAGTAGCTCCTAAAAAGGAGAAAATCTCAAAAATAGTGGTTGTGAGTCCTAGATTTAGGACTATGTTTGCTCTAAGAGTATTTTACAAAGGCTTTTAGTGCTAAAACTTGCTCCTGAAGAGGACTCCTAAATTACTAAGACCAACTATCAAAAATGGCTGCTGCTGGCCGTTATGAACTCAGTCCATGGACTTTCATTCACTCACCACCAGATGTCACTTTCCCATTATTCTCACTTTCACACCCAGTATACTGTTGCACTTCTCCCTGGACTGCATTTCCCATCAGCCATTGCACTGATTCCATATACACAGCTGTCCCTAATCACATGCTCACCTGAAGGACATTACACACACATAAATAGCGGTTCTAACCACTGTTCGATGCTGAGTATTGATTAGCGCTTCAATTACCTTTATTTATTTAGGGCTTTTAACAATACAGATTGTGTCAACGCACTGAACATTATCAAATTGGAAAATAGAGTGTCAGTAATATATAATGACGAGATTAAACACTCAGTGTTCAGCTAAAAGCATTTCATTATTGAATGGAGAAACGTTGTTGTAAATAGACTCAAAGAGGATCTTTGTAATCAATTTTATGCTAATCAAGAAATAAAAAAACTGAGAACTATGTTTAGCCAATGAGTTTTAGTGTTTTAGCAATTTAGAAAAACTGTAGTCATCAACAAATCTTTGGACGTGTGTGTGTGTGCAAGTGTTTGCAATATTGAGAAAGAAACAGATTAGACCAGCAGTTGGCCAGATCATTTTTGTTTTTTTTGTTTTTTTTCCTGGTATGGTCTTCTTTTAGCTGGTGGACGCGACATAATTGCTGACTATTATGTATCTCGTAATTCTAAATGATCAATGAAACGTTTGCCTAGTTAGTTGTCAAATCCTAGTGAACCAGGTTGCCTATCATGAATGGCCTGCAGAGGGCAGCAGAGGAGCGTTACAAACACAATAGATTTTCAAGCGTCAATAAAATAGAATGTTAGTAAAGTCATTTAATCTCACAGTGCAATTAATGTATATGCAGAGTTCATTTATCAATGTCAAATGAGCAGAAGGAGCTGCTGTGCTTTATATTGTAAAAAAACAAACAAACAAACAAACAAACAAACAAACAAAACATCACACACAGAAAAATTAGTTTTTTTAAACGTGTTTTTACCCACAACAAGAGCATGTATCAAATAGTGAGGTCCCCGGTAAGAAAAGGTGAAAATAACTGGATAATATTAACGCTTCTTTAATGTTATAAGAATATGGCGAATATAGGGGGGGATAATTAAATCATTATAGTTAAATACATTGGAACACTTTATAATCTAAAATCACATTAATTTACTACTTATTTAATATTTTTTTCTTAAAACCTTCTTGAATATAAAGACAAGCACCTGGAATTTGGCCCAATGCAAGATCTGTTGTGTTTGTGAATTTGCACGTTCCAATTTAAGAATCATTAATGACCCCCTATGTTTGATTAAAAAAAAGATTGATTAGTGAAATTAAAGAATGATTTAATTAAAAGACAAATAGAATGATTGTGTCTCCAACTGGTCTGCTTAGCTAAAAAAACATTTCTTTTACAGGTAGCTACAGTATTGCAAGATTTGTAGATTATCTATATTTAATAGTTTACACCTTGCAAAATTGTTTGCAGTTAGTTTTTTATATTACATTATTAAGGATAAGACACGTTCTGATCAGTAAAAAAAAAAAAATTAAGCTTCCCATTGATATTTGTGTGTTTGATTATATTTACATAATATAACTAAACCCGCCAGTAGGTGGCAGTAAGTCACTGTGTTTGTCACTGAATCATCCATTAAAATTATTAATTCAAACGATTGATTTGTTTAGTAATTAAGCAACTGACTCTCTTTTTGAATAGGTCATTGAATAATCGACTCACTAGATTTGTTCAAGAGCAAAGATTCATTCATAAACGAAACGCTGTGTGTGAGACTAGATTTGCAGCAACTGAACTGTGACTTTGCATTTCTATTGACTGTCATTGGCGAAACATAACCATAAACATAGCGCTACATTAATGTGCAGAACTGAGACAAAGAGTATAGAACTGCACCACCACCAAAAGCGCATCTGACTTAACCTGATTCAGTATCAGCACCTGAACAAAACTGAAAAACATAAAGCATTGTTCAATTTGTGTTTTTGTTCTGTTTTAATATTTATGCTATTGCTTGTAATTTGATAGTTTGTTCGTATTGTTAATTGACTCTTCACTTGTCTTTAATAATGTTTTAACTTTATATATATATTTTTGTAGTTTTTGCTGTGGAATCAAAATTGTAATCAAGAACTGTAAAATGTAAATGGTATCTAAAATGTTGGTGTCATTTCCCCATTTATAATTATATTTAAAAAAACAATGAATACCACTTGTATTAATTTGTGCAAGGGCCAGTGAAAATGTTGGCAGGGCAAAAAAAAAAAAAAAAAAGAAAGAAAAGAACATTGGAATGATGATGCCTAATGTGTATCTGTGTAAACTCCTAAACTGCATAATGCTGCTAATAGTGCAAATATTATATTCTAACAACTAGTTCCAGTCTCACCCCAATATTTTTTATTTTTATACAATTATTTATTTTTGAGAAAAATCCATATCATATCCAACATACAATCATACACAGATGCTGCTGAACAAAACTAATCAGAACCAAACTTATAGTTATATTTTACTTACAAAAATAAAAATCGTCATAAAATGATAATGATTTTCAGTAATTTTTAATTTCACATATTTCCCTTATTGTATTTCTAACAGTTTTGTATCTTGAAGCTGATATGTAACGTTTGTCTGAAGATCAGCATCATCAATGTGTTTCTCCAACTGTTCTGTTTTTCCAGCAGCAGAAACTAAGAAAGAAACAGAACATTTAGATTTATTTATTTTTTACTGTAACCATATATGGAGACACAAACATGCTAAACCAATCGTCATTAGACCAAGTAATGAAAAATATCTTCAACTGGTTACTGCAGAAGAGCATCATTTTGATGCAGAACTACTGTTGGTTTAATTTGCTCATTTAATTTAAGAATAACTTACCGATCAGCAGAATGAGCAGAAGTCCGTTCATCAGAGCAGATATGATGATAATAATCTGATATTGTGTTTGATTCTGATCAATAATCTCCATCACTGTAT
>JAUCMU010000718.1:0-11086 GCA_032275025.1 Enteromius treurensis | reverse complement strand
AATTGCCAGATGAGTTTTGCATTTTGAACAGAGTGTTTTCCCAATGATAACAGGTGATTTAGTTTTTGAACAAAGTGCCTAATGTAAGAAAATGTGTGTAGTGTTTCGCAATGAGTGTGTTACAGAATTGTAAGCAAAGTGCAAAGTTGAAAATGTGTTTAAGCTATGATTAGGCTGTGTTGAAGATACGACACAAGAAGTTTAGGTATTGAGGATTTGGTGTAAGCATTCACTTTTAGTGTGTAAGCAATAGGCAAAAACTGTAATATGCAAAGTAGGGCAAATGACTTTAAAATATTAAATGAGAGCGTGTTCCTCGTGAAAACAAGAGATTTTTTTTTTCATGAAAATTGTACCAAATGCAGAGAATTGTGTGTTATAATATCAAAAAGTGTGTTTTAAACCTGCAATTTGAGTATAAAGCAGGAATTGTGCTTGTAGTTTAGCAGAATTGGTTCAGGCGGTTGATGCATCAGTTACATGTTGTTGTCATTGTGTCTCAAGTGTCTCAATTGTGTGTAAACAACTAAGAAAAACTGTAAAAGGACCAAAGTTAGTTCACAGTTATTCTCAGGGGCTTTTAAGAATTTTCTGATCTGAAAAATGGACCAAAGTACTTGTTCAACATCATCTTGTCTCTTGTGCAGATCACAAAATTTCTCACTTTATTTGCTGTAACTAGTTGTTGCCATTGCTCTGGTACAATCATGCTGTCATGGAATGGCTGCCGCGATCGCTCTTCAGCGGGAGACAGGGACTCGGAAGGCAGGAATTTCTCAAAACAGAACATTTATTAAAGAACACAACAAAACTGAACAAGCTTAAAGGAGAAGGGGTGGAGGAGGGGTGCACGAAAGCGAGATGCGGGTAAAATGAAAGCTGCGAGAATTTATAGTGAAGGGGAAATTATTCAATTGGGTGCGGATTAACGAGGGATGATTAGATAATGGGCTGCCAGCCGTGTGTGGTTAATTCGTTCAGCGATCCCCTCGAAATTATGTTATTTGCAAAACAATTACTTCAAGAGTTCACGAGGGACAGGGACGTCTGCAGAGATGGGATAGAAGAGAAAACCCCTCAGCGGAGGTGGGATAGAAGAGAAAAAGGCCTCAGCAGAGGTCTCAGTGGAGGTAAAAAGGGTTTGGTTTGGGACAAAGCCTCTTTTTGCGGCTGTAGTGGCAGCGCCGATCCTGAAGGAGTGGGAAGAGAATCGGTCTGGGTCGATTACAGATTTTGAGAGGACGGACTTGAGATGTTTTTGGAACCAGAATGTAGAGACGGGTTGGTTTGACTCGTCTATGAAAAGGGGTTCAAGGGGGGAAGAAGCAAATGAGGTTCTATATGATAGGAATGCTTGTAGGGTTTGGTAAGGCTGGGTAGGGCATTGTGATTTAAAAATATACATGTGGTGGCCTTTTTTAAGTTGGTCTGTTTTACTTTGTTTAATAAAAAAGGTCATGGTTTCGTGATCGAGGATGGAGGGGTCGGAAATGGTGGGAAAGATGGAAGGGTTAAATGGGGAATTAACGGTAAATTCTGAGCATCTTAGGAGGCCGGAAAAAGCTAGGGTGAACATGGCGTCAAGGGTGCGGTTGACTAGGGGGGAACTGTAGTTTAGGCGAAGGGTGGAGATGCAGAGGGTTAGGATCTCCAGGGTTATGGGTAACCTTTGGTCGGGACGAGAGGGGTTCTCTCTTTGGATACCTGTAAGTCGCTTTGGATAAAAGCGTCTGCTAAATGCATAAATGTAAATGTAAGATGGGTTTGGGCGTTGGAGATAGAGGGAGAGGTAACCTTTGATGGAATTGGCTTGGAGAAATCTAGAAGAATTTAGATATGATATGCACGAAGTAATGGCGAGTAGGGAGAAATCTGGGAAAGGGAGATTGAAGCTAAGGTGAAAGGTTTTGAAAGCTCTCCAAGCTGTGAGGTACAATTGGAGAGTTCTAGGGGCTACGGCTAGGAGCATGGAGTTGGTGGATTTTTTGAATATGAGTTGCAAATAGGGAGGTACTGGGGTTGGCTGGGGGTCGGCTTCTGGCGCCAGCGTCCTGAATTTCTGAAACAGAAAATGAGACAGTGAGTCAGCGATAGCGTTACCCTTTCCTGGGATGTGTTTGGCAGTGAGAATGAAGTTTAGAGCAGAAATCCAGACCAGGCGTCTGAGAAGGGGCATGATAGCAGGGGAGTGGGAGCTGTGTTTATCAATGCATTGAACGGTAGCCTTGTCGTAGTCAACGAATATGCAGGAGGTAGACCATTCTGATCCCTAGAGGGCAGCGGTGACTACTATGGGGTAGAGTTCATAGAGGGCCGTAAAGGCTATGTGGGGTGGGGTTTCGGCTAACTGTGGGGGCCAGGGGGAGGCGAACCATCGGTTATGGTCGAAGCCTCCAAAGCCGATAGAAGGCACTGCGTCGGTGAATAGCTGGATGTCTGTGGGATTGGATAGGCAGTCTTTATAGAAAAAAGAGTGGCTGTTCCATTGGGAAAGGAAAGAGACCCAGAGCTGTAGTTCGTGGAGGCAAGGGTCGGATAAGGTTATGGGGTCTTCTAGGGAAAGGACGGATGAGGCTAGGTTTAGTAGGTGGGAAATTAAGAGTCTCCCTTGCGAGAAGATACGCATGGCAAAGTTGAGGTGCCCGAGGACTGAGAGGAGTTCTCGTTTGGAGCACTGGGGATAGGTTATGAGGTTGGAGCCTATAAGAGTGATTCTATCAAGTTTTTCTTTGGGAAGGGATGCTTCGAATTTCAGGGAGCAATTCTGCATCTGCTGGGGCCCAAAGTTTGTTCTTGGGCTATTGGGATCCCTAGGTGATTAAAAACTTTGAGGACGGTAGATAAATTGCGGCGGGTGGGGCGTTTGATGGTGGAATGACTGGAAAATCGTCTAGGAGGTGGATGAGGTGGTGGATCTGATAGTTGTTATGGAGGATCCAGCAAATGGCTTTGGAGAGCATGTCAAAAAATTTTAGGACTACTTTTGTAACCGAATGTGAGGCGGATGGCGAAGAAAAATTGGTTCGCCATTGGATGCCAAAGAGGTGCCAGAAGTCATAGGCATGACTTTGGAGCCGGATGTGATGTAGACTTTGGCCATCCAAGCTCATCTGCTTACTTGTTTGATTAATTCGATAGCTTGGTCTACGATGTGGTAGAGGAGGGAGAATTATTCAAGGGGAATTAGGCTGTTGATACTGGGAATGGGAGAGTTATGGGGAGAGGAGAGATTGATGATCTTTTTTTTTTTTTTTTTTTTTGCTTTTCCCTGAATACTTCCGAGTTGCAATGCCTATTGGGCTGACTTGAAAGATACTGAAGGGAGGGGAAGGAAAAGGCAGATCATGAAAGTGGAATCTAACTCTTTTTTAATGAGAGCATCCACTGAGTCGGGATCTGTGGTGGTGGATTGGGACAAAATGTGGGACTGGTTAGGGATACAGGAAACTCCGAAATCCTTGTGTTAAACCTAATAACAGATAATAGGAGAAGTTAGGATCAGGATGAGATGACAAGTCAGCAGACAGAATAGAAACATTGATGGGAGACTATTTTCTTTTTATATATATATATAAATTGAGTGCAGTGCAGATTCACTTATTAATTAAAGAATTGGGCACAATAGGGGGGATGCTTGCGATAGAGAACCTCTGTGGAGGAAAAGGAGAAAAAAACAGGGAATTAGTTAAACAGTTCCGATCAGTAAAAATGATATATGTTCTGACAACATGAACCATTGGTTAAATAAATCGATGGCTAAATAAATCAATGCTTGCGTATGACGTCATCTGGTGGCGGCCAGTTCCGCGCTGCCTTGGTGCTTGCGTTTGGGAAGTTACAATGCTGGGCTTTGTTTTACTTCTGGGCTGAGGGAAAAAATGGCGGCGGGGGCCGGCGATTGGTGAGTTATGTAGTTTCTTTCACTTGGATTGCTTTGGCGGAAAGCGAGTAGGATGGGATCTAAGAGCGCTCAGGCATGCGGCCTCGAATCGGAAGCCACGGTCTCCCGTGGGGATTCAGGCTGGTTGGCTGCAAGGAGAGCTGGGTCCTCTTGGTGTCTCGCTGGGGAAGTTGTTGTGAGCCGGGTTGTTGTGGTCTCTGCTAGCCGCCGCGGGCTCTTTTTTGAGGGCTTGGGTTTGTTGTCTGTGGGCAAAGTTTGTTTTTTCAACAAGAGTGAATGGTTTTGAGTGTAGAGCTTAATTTTGACCTGAAAATAGAATGTTTGGGAAATTGGGTGAGACGTTATGGATTTGTGTTTACTGTTGTGAGAATATGAGGTATGGTTTCAAGAAATGTGTTTTAGCAATCGAGAAAAACTGTAAGAGGCTTTCACACCACTTATAGAGACAGTGACAGTGATTAGCTTCTTCGGGTGTGTTTGATTAGGGTTGGAGCTAAACTCTGCAGCACACCGGCCCTCCAGGACCCAAGTTGCCCACCCCTGCATTACATGGGTAAAATTTTGGAATAATTACAAAAATATAGATATTTAAAAGAACCCTCTTCTGCTCCCCACGACTGCATTTATTTAATCAAAAACAATAAAATAATAATCAAATAAATTATAAAAAATAATGAAATATAATTACAATTTAAAATAACTGCTTTCTTTGTGAATGTATTGTAAAATGAAATGAATTCCTGTGATCAAATCTGAATTGTCAGAGCAGAGTCACATGATCCTTTATAAACATTCTGATAGGCTAATTTCTATAAAATACATTTTTCGATCACAGTTTATTATCCACAATAATTATTAACTTTAAAAATTTCCCCAGGGTAAATATTAAAATTCACACAGATTTCTCATTGATTTCGGTGAGACTCAAAAATTAAATATTTCAGTTTTGCATATCCAAAACAGTTGTGGTTTTAAAAGTTTGCGCTTCCTCAATCAATCGTAAAAATGTTAGCAGATTTGGCGTGCTGTTCAGGGGGCGAGCCGGGTGGACGGCGGACTCTGAGCCCTAGTGATTTGAACCCTAGCGAGGGCAGAGCTCGGCGTCCGGCTCGGACCCTGCATGCCCCCCCGTACGGAAAGCGCGAGAACTGGCGGAGGAGGGCGGAGGAGGGACGCAAAAGAAAGAGGAGATGCGGAAGGGGAGGAGATGGGTCTATTTATAGTGGGAAGGATGGATCTGATAGGCTGGTGAGATGAGGAGATGAATGGACAAAGCGATTTCCTGCACGCTTCTCTCGAAACTCGTTTGGAGAAACGTCACTTTAAGAGTTCATGCTTCCTCAATCAATCGTAAAAATGTTAGCAGATTTGGCGTGCTGTCCGGGGGGCGAGCCGGGTGGACGGCAGACTCTGAGCTCTAGTGATTTGAACCCTAGCGAGGGCAGAGCTCGGCGTCCGGCTCGGACCCTGCATGCCCCCCAAAAAGGCTTAGAGGAGGAGGATGCTGGACGAGTGGCGAGGGTATTGGGCAGTCCACGCATTTGTTTAGGGGAGGGGGCGAGGCCTGATTAGCCTCTTGAGGCGGGAGCAACGGCGGGGGTTGCCAGGCCGGAATGGAGCGCCGGCGACCTGCAAGCAGAAACATGAGTTAGTACGATATAGTGAAAGGAATGAGAAATTCAGACAATAAAATTGGGGTAAAGAGGGTAAAATGGCCTCGACTGAGGTGGGAAGGGTAACGGCCGAGTTAAATGGCCTTGTCCGGGCGGGGAGGGTAACGGCCTTCGCTAAGGCGACCTGTACACGGCCCAGTCTAAGGCAACAGGACAACGGCCTCGGTGACCCGCAAACGGTCCAGTCTGAGGCAAAAGGTACACGGCCTAGACCCAAGCGGGGGGGTAACAACCTTGGTTGAGACGACCTGTAAACAGCTTAGTCTAAGCTACGGGTCAACAGCATTGGCCGAGGCGACCTGCAAACGGCCTGGTCTGAGGCAACAGGTACACGGCCTAGTCCAAGGCGGGGAGGGAAACGGCCTCTTCTGAGGCAGGGAGGGATGGGGAAAAACCACAGCTTTGGCAGAAGTCCTGGTAACAAAGGCTACATTCACATCACTATTTATATTTGTCCTGTTTCTGGCAACAAAAGCTTCATGCTAGAAATATCAATGAAACTATAAAAATGAGAACTGTGTGCGATAAAATACGTTACGTGACCACAGGGAAGGGAAATATTGCACCGTGCTGACGTAATGAATGCGCGGATTACGTATGATGTCATCTGGCGGTGACTGGAAGCTGCACGCTGGAGTAGCTGTTTGCGATTGAAATGGCAACCGTGGGCTTGGTTCGGCGTCCGGGACGGGGAAGAAGGAGGAAGCCGGCATGAGGTGGGTAAGTTAGCGTGGATTCTTTCGCGTGGGTTGTTTTGGCGGATGGAGAAGAATGGATCGGAGTGCGAGCGGCCTTGGGTGGAGCCGCGGACACCTGTGGGAATTCAGGTGGACTGGCTTGAGGCTGGAAGGGGAGGAGATGGGTCTATTTATTGTGGGAAGGATGGATCTGATAGGCTGGCGAGATAAGGAGATGAATGGACAAAGCGATTTCGTGCGCGCTTCTCTCGAAACTCATTTGAAGAAACGTCACTTATACAGATGCTAATGAGTGGTAGGTTGGAACAAACAAGGAACAGCTGTGGAGGAGAGGTGTATTCTGGGAGATGGAGCCCAGTGAGTAACAGAGAGTATGATATAAGATGGAATGGAGGGAGTGCCCTCTAGCGGAGCTCGATGGCACTTTCCCGGCTGGGGTTGAGGCAATTACAGTAATAAAATACTTTTTGCTGTAACGAGTAGTGTAAGGCATTACTAGTCAATGTTCAGTAATATTTTACTCGGTACATGTTTAGTAACGCTTGTGTTACAAAACACTTTTAGCCGAAAATTTTATAAAAAAAACAGCAAGACACAAGACATTAACGTCAAAAACGCTGCAAGTAAGCTCTATTTACTGTTCGTGGTGACTTAATGTCCATGTGTGGTGTCCAAGTTTGTAAATAATGTCCCAACAGTGGAAACATGATTTCAGTCTTTGTTTTCTAGGTCCGAGATTATTAGCCCAGCCGGCTCGCTGAACGTCTTTTTTTTTCCTTCTACCAAAACAGCTTATAATGTTATAGGTTGTGTGTGTAATAGCAAAATAATGTTTTATTTTTTATTAAGCTAATTTATTATTCACAAAATATAAGTAGTTTTTTTTGAGTAATGACAAATCTGCCAGCGGCAGTGCTATAAACTGTTTGATCAATTTAACCCTTTCAAATCATCACAACTTGCCCTTGTATTCTTGGATCCAGGGCGGTAGGAAATCGTGAAAGAGAATCAGTTGAAAAAGAGCAAGGGTTCAAGCATTTTGTTTCCCAGAGAAAAGAGATAAGGTTCTTATGGTCGGTCAGTACTTGAAAGGGATGAAACCCTCCTGCCAATGGACCCCAGAAGCTGCGAAATACCTCTCAATAGCAGCTGGAACGAGTGGAAGGGGGTATTAAAACACTGTGGACTTATTTAATCTACAATAAATCAATACAGGGTCTCAGCCCGCCAACTTTTTTTTGCCACAAAGAAGGAACTAGAAACAGCAGGGGAAGTGGAAGAACAGTTGTAACCATTCTGAAGGGCCTCTTTGAAATACTCCTCCATGGCTTTATTTTCCGGGATGGAAAGTGGATAGATCTTACCATGGGGCACTGGAGCATCCGGGAGCAGATCAATGGCACAGTCCCATGGTCAATGTGGTGGCAGGTTGGCAGCTCTCTTGGGGTAGAAGACGTCCTTGAAAGCAGTGTAGCACTCGACATGTCAACAGATTGTTTCTCCACATGACTCTCTATAGAGGTTGTACACACTGGAAGAGGAGTGGGAGCTTTCAGAGGAAGATCAGGAAAACATTCGGGCCAGCACTCAGAGCTCTAAAGAGGACGGGATTGTGCTTTGCCAACCACGGGCGCCCTAGGACGATATCGATGGCTGAGCCCTCCAGAACCGGCAGAGTAATTTGCTCCTTGTGACACTGACCAATCTGCAACTGAAGAGGTCTAGTTTGCCGCAAAACATTTTTATGGGAGAGGGGTTGACCTGTGGCTGACTGGAGATGGTAAATCATTTTAGAGGGCGTGGTCTTGAGCCCAAGCCGTTGGACGATATGGCCGGCAATGAAGTTGCCCGCAGAGCCTGAATTGAAAAGGGTGTAACAGAATGATTGGGAGCAGTAAGTGTCACGACCGTGATGAGTGGATTCATTTTTTCATGCATTGGAATAATTGTACTCACCATGGGTCATGAAGGACGGCGGGGCATTGGATTGGTTGTACTCTGCTACACTGTTGCCTAATTGTATTTGTCCGATCTTCTGTAATGAAGCGGACTATACACAGGAGGTAAGGAAAACAGTCTTTATTTAAAGGCAGCAGAGTAACAGAGATGGGGATTGGTGATAAAGGCGAGTAGGATCTCAGATAACAGTTTAACACACAGGAATCGAATGGTAATGTCAATATCATTGTCTTTCAGGATCGATGATTCGTTGGAGGATACACCGATGACAGAGACGAAGAACCACAACCACACACCACAGCTTAAGACACTGGAGACACAGAGAGGAGATCCAAGGAGCCTGGGGAGAAGACAGAGATCGCGGAGAACACAAGAGGTATCACAAGGTAAGTACTCGAGTAAGTACCGTATAAGGATATAGCTAGCCAAAGTAGAGTCTACTTGTCAGGAGCGAGCTCGGATGTTGAATGCTGTGTGGTTATATACTGTGCAATGAGAGTGGTGATTGACATCAGGTGGTGGTGACAGGTGCATGTGATTCAGACTTCCGGGGAAAGTGATCATTGTGATGGCGTGAGGGTGGAGCCTGGCGTGTATGTAGTATGTTGTGGATCCACCAAAATAAAGTGTTAGAAGATATTAACCAGACAGTCTACAAATACTCTAATGACTGGTAGTTCACATGTAGTCGCAAAGTTACTTACTGTTAGTATATTGTCTGAAGTGGACCAACAAAATAATATGTTATTCATGAGTGTTGTTCAGATTTGTGCAAATGTAGTTCTTTAAATGTTTAAATTGCTTAGTGCACATTTAAAGTTGAGTAAATTATATATTTTTAAGCAAATTAGATGGCCAAGGCTGTAAAGAAACAGGCTATTCTGCTTTTAGTTGGGAATCAGACATACAGCATTTTGAGACATTTGCTCAGCAATGATTAACCAAGAGAAAAAAGCTTCAGAGAATTAGTGGAACTTTAGAAAAACCACTATAACCCCAAACCAAAAGAGAGATTGTACAGCGATTTCAGTATAATTCTCAGAACAGACAGCTGTGACACTGGCTGATAAAGCTTTAACCCTTGTACTGTCTTCCATCATTTTTGACCAGAGAATTTTACATGTAGAATTTTTAAAACCATAGCTTCACCAGAATGATATAACTCTGACTTTTATGGCACCTTGTATGTGAACACTGTTTTTCGTTGTTCAATCTCCTACACCTTCTACCTTGGTCTGTTAATCCTCAGGTTAGGTAAATTAAGTCAAATCCATCCTATCTCATAAGCATATGTATTTTTATACTTACAAAATAGATCATAGAAGACTTCTCTGTGGTCTGTTCTGCTCATCTAGAAATCAAACTCTTAAGCAAGGCATGGTTTAATTATACAGGTGCTGGTCATATAATTAGAATTTCTTCAAAAAGTTGATTTATTTCACGAATTCCACTCAAGAGTGTAAGTGTAAGAACTCAAGAACTTGAATAATGTATGCATTCATTCCACACAGACTGATGTATTTCAAGTGTTTATTTCTTTTAATTTTGATGATTATAACTGACAACTAATTAAAAAAAACTAATTCAGTATCTCAGAAAACTAGAATAATATTTAAGACCAATCCAAAGAAAGCAAAGCCAACTGAAAAGTATGAGCATGTACAGCATTCAATACTTCTTCTTTTGTCTGAATTACTCCAGCAATGTGGCGTGTGTTACAAGAGCCCAGGTTGCTCTGATAGTGGCCTTCAGCTCTTCTGCATTGTTGGGTCTAACATTTCACATCTTCCTCTTCACAAAACCTCATTGATTTAACATAACATAACTTTGGACCACTCAACAGCAGTCCAGTACTTTTTGTCTTTGGCCCAGACGAGACTCTTCTGACGCTGTCTATTGTTCAAGAATGGTATGACACAAGGAATGTGAAGCTGAAACCCATGTCTTACATTTGTCTGACTCCAGCTGCAGACCATTATTTGTGAATCTCCAGAGTGCGTACATCTTTTCCTTCCCTTCGACTCTCTATTAATGTGATTTTGAACAGCCAGCCTCTTTTGTGTCTTGCCCTCCTTGTGCAAGCGGTAAATGGTCGTCTTTTGGACAACTGTCAAATCAGCAGCCTTCCCCATGATTGTGTAGCCTACAGCAGTGGTTCCCAAACCTTTTCATTCCAGAACCCACCTAGGCAAGTCAATCTCAAGACCCACTATAATATTTTAATATGGAAAAATGGGTAAAAGTTTTTATTTTGCTCCATAAGAATGAAATTTACAGATTGCAATACTAAAATGCTAATGACAAACAATTGTAATTGTAAGATTGTAAGAGGAATAACTGAAAGTTACAAAGTGAGTCACTGAATAATTTATTTACAAATATATACATTTTAAGAACTGAAAGCAAAGGAAAATTATTAGTGAGAAGGGTGTACCTGCATCTTAGAACACAACATATCAAATCTAGGAATTATTCTGGACAGACTGACTCGCAGAAAATCCACTCTCGCATGGGTAAGTGGTAAACTTTGAGTGCAGCAGCTCCTAGATTGGGGTATTCCTTGGCAACAAACACCCAGAATTCTCCAAGATTCTTTGACTCTCTGAAAAGAAGTTGAAGGCTTCTGTCTAAAGCCACATCTACCATCTCCTCCTCTGCTCTTCCTGTCAGGACACACCGCTCTCTCGCCTCACTACTTAAAGGTGCCATAGAATGATTTGAGAGAATATTTTAAATAGTTCTCTGATATGTATATAGAAGGTATGTAGCTTAGGTAAGGGGGGAAAAAATGCCCAGAAACGGTTTTACAGGTCCATTTACAACCCTAGAATTTGACCCTAGAATGAAACAGTCTG
>JAUCMU010000717.1:0-11088 GCA_032275025.1 Enteromius treurensis | reverse complement strand
GATATTTCTTTTTTAATAAATCTGCAAAAATATCAACAATTCTGTGTTTTTCTGTCAATATGGGGTGCTGCTGTGTGTACATTAATGAAGAAAGAAAATGAACTTACTGTATCTCGTAAAAGAACATTAGGTTATATATCTATGCAGGCCTAGGTCTTCTTATGAGAAAGCAAAATCGGTTGAAAAGCAAATAGATTCTCTAGCACTAATCAGACCCTTCGTCTCTAACCAACACAAGGGCTGATTACTAATTTATATGAAGAAAACACAGATGTGCTATAGAGCCGCAGGGGTCTGGTATGGCAGGGTGTAACCATGGTGATAAAGAGTCATAGATAGAAGCAACTTTGTCATCCTCCGGGTGTTGTAATCACTCTCTTGTGAAGCTATAAATACAGAGCTCAGCCAAACTGATGCGCATTAAAAATGTCAATGAAACAAAAAAAATTTGCCACGTTAATATACTCAATGTGTATCAAATAAAACCAAGATTGCTCTGCACGTAAACACACAGGCGCTCTTACACTCACACTGTTTATGCAGAAATAAAGCAATGCGATGAAAAACAGGCTTAATAGGTGAAAAATGGAGCATCTAGCAAACACGATTGGATAATTAACATCATCTCTGCAGTTCAATAGTGTTCCAGCATCCCCCACCGAAGGAATTTCATCCAAATGAGCCTAATGAATACATTTTTTTGTTTTTATTTATTGACCCAACCAGTCAAGAACAGAAAAAAGAGTGAAAAAAGAAAGCAATTTACAAATATTACAGGCCAGTGCAAATTGTAGAAAAATACAATGTATTCTACCATTCAGAAGATTTTTTTATTAATTTTTTTGAAAGAAGTGTTTTTTAATGCTCACCAAGGATGCATTAATCGATTTGACCAAAAGTACAAGAATACTGTGAAATATTATTACAATTTAAAATAATTGTTTTCCGTTTTGATATATTTAAAAATATAGTTTCCTGCACTTGTTTTTAAGCAGCCATTTACTCCAGTTTTTACTGTCACATGTTTTTTAAGAAGTCATTCTAATTGGCTGCTTAAGAAACATTTCTTATTATTATCAATGCTGATCTTACAGCCCCCAAACTTTTGAATGAGAGTCTATAACTTCTTAAACATCACTGGATATAACCTTATTTTGCTTAATGTTTGATTCTGTATCTTCCTAAATGTGTCTCCCTGTCCAAATGTTTTATGAGATAAATAATTATTTCTGGTTGAATGTATGCTTTTCTTATACAATTTTTAGTAATACTTTAGTATAGGGACTAGTTCTTGCTATTAACTAGTTTGTTATTACCATGCATAATAACAAGCTGGCTGTTTATTCAACACAGTCTCAATTTTGTACGAGGTGCCAAATTTGTGTTAATTCGTTCGAATTCGTACGACCTAACTCGTGCGATTTTGTACGATTTGTCTAAAACCCAGTGACGGGTAGGTTTAGGGGTGGGGCTAGGTTTAGGTCATTCGTACAAATTCATATGAATCGGCAACTCGTAAAATACGCAAGATTTAGAAGAAATCATATGAATACGTACAAGTGAGGTCGTATCAATTTGCACCAATTAGCCACCTTGTAAGAGACCAGGTTGGTTTATTAGTGTTTATAAAGCACATATTCTGCATGGTGTATATTGTTAGAAGAAATACCATATTGTTCATTTTTGAGTATATCACCCACTTTACTAATTGGCTTAATACACTCAACACTGCAAGATGAGGGAACATTAATATTTTACTGGGAGGGGGGAAAAAAACTGTTGACAGAAATACAGATTTCATCCTAACTAGCCAACTGATCTCTTCAAAATGTGTCTAAAGTATTTACAATATCACAGGCTTTATTAATTACATAATTACAAATACCTGAATCCGACAAAAGTGACTATTACCCACAGAAAGATGAGATGCAAAACAAAAGGAAGATTAGATTTTTTTGTGAAGGGCTAAAAGCTGACTATACAGAACGTATCTCCATAACACACATAAAAGAAGTGCTTTAAAACAGGGGGTTTGATTTCAAAAGCGAGCCAGGCTAAGAAAGGTTTTCTTGATGTTCAAAGTGCTTAGTCATTAGGTGGTGGTTTGCATCCTGTCACAATCTCACCCTACCATGACAACATGAAAATGATCATTACCCAGAAGCTGCTGCCACATTTATACCAGATGGCAGAGACAGACAGAAAAAGGGCATGACGAGATGATGATGAAAAACATCCTTCTGGAGGACGTTGGAACAACCGTGTTCCTTATGGAGACCCTTGAGTGTATCCAGTAGAATAAAAAAATCCATCATAAATATATAATCTGACATCTATGCAGTTTCATAGATAGAGATGTGTGCTTTTATGTATTCTATAAATACAGTACCATTGTTATGTTTGCAATGCAGTATCTCTTTTAACTGCTCTAAATGTTTCTTTGTATCAAAGTTAAAACTGACAAAAAAAACTATTATTTTTTTTTCATTATTACTTGAAATGAAATAATCATTAAATGAACTTGATGTACTAAAATAACTTCACCTAAAATTAAAAACTATATTTTTTATTGAAACTATAAACTTACAGACAGTTTTTTTTCTCCAATAGCCATTTTTAAAACAACGTTTTACTCTAACATAATGGTCAGGATACAACTTCATCTGTTTTAAGGGTGCACGTCTTTCTTCTCTTTCCACTGCAGAATATTCTCACTTGTTCTTTCCTTGTAGCTCATTCTCACTTTCTCTCTCACTTCTCTCATTTGCATCTTGCAGCAAAAGCCAATCAATGAAGTCAACTACAAGAGTCAGTATGCTGAAATGCAGTTGCATCCTAAAGTGTGCTACTGTTTCCAGGCAAACAATTCCTCGTGCAAATAAGCTGCCATATTTTCCCCTGAGTGCAACGCCATCACTTTCCTAGGGGTCAGTGGAAGATCCAAGCACTGATAGAGAAGTACTGCTGCTCACTAACTAACAGTCAGGAATACACTAATCTCCTCTACTTCTCCCTTGTTTGTCTCTATCTCTCCCTCTTTCTTTTTCTTTCTGAAGAGGGGCCAAACAACCCCTTTTATCCACTTTCTATGCTTTAAATCAGCTGTAAGCTCATGAGTGTGTGTATGTTTTCCATTATGAGTTAAACAGGCTTCAGGCCAACGTGACTCAATGATATTGTAAAAAATCGCTTTATATCCATTCTCTGCTCGCAACATTCAAACAGCTTTTTGGTGCTTGCCCATGCAAGGCTTAGAGTTACGATGTTGGTTGTTGTGGATGGTTGCCAAGATGTTGATATGTAGTTGCTAAGTGAGTTTTTAGCTTGATGTGGTTGGCTGTACAGTAAACTAATGCAAGGTGTCTCTAGGTCATTGCTTAGGTGTTCCGGTTCTTAGCCTGTTCTTCAGTCTAAGAGTATTTTATGTTCAATACAAGTTGAGCTTAGACCAAAAAACTGAAAACTTTAGTTAGAGCATGTTTTTTAATGTACTATTTTTTTTTACTATTTAAGGCTTAATCCTAGTCCTAGACTAAAATGTAAGTCTGAGCTGTTTCAACTAAAATAAAATTTAAATATATCAGTGCCTTTGTTTTGTCTCAGGACGCACACCAGTAATGTTTTTTTCTAAGCATGTTTATAAAAATGACTTAAATGTCCTAATTGAACTATGGCCTAATCCCGGCTTAGTCTAAGCCCTGTCTGTGAAACTGGGCCATAATGTTTACATGGCTATACAGTACTACTGAAAATTTTTAATGTCCATTTGGTTTGGTATATTATATTATCTCTATAATATAATTGGTAACACTTTACAATAAGGTTCATTAGTTAACAACAGAAGTTAACAAGGACTGAGAATGAACAATACTTCTACAGCATTTATTAATTTTAGTCAATTCTAACTTCAGCATGTACTAATGCATTATTAAAAGCACACGTTATTTTGGTTAATATTAGTTAATGCACTGTGAACTAACACAAACTACAATCAATGATTGCTATTTTATGAACTAACATTAACAAAGATGATTAAATACTGTAATAAATGTATTGTTTATAGCTTGTTTATGTTAGTTAATATATTAACTAATGTTAACAAATGACAAATTAGTGTATAAGTGTTACCATATAATTAAATTTACATATGGTCAGATAGTTTTATCCAAAGCGACTTACAAATGAGGACAATGGAAGATGACCATCGAAATCAAATATCTGTATGATTTAAACATGTGTTATGTGCTCATAAACAGTATTTTAACATTTACCAATTGTGCTCCATTTACTTTTTCTAAACTATTTAACAAATTGGCAAATCGGTGGTAATTTATATGAATTTTTGCAATTTCCTTTTTATGAAAACATGATTTTAAGCATGAATGTCTACCCTTAAGCCTAACTTTTAGTGGAAAGTAAGCCAGTCATATGCAAATGTCCAAAATAGACTGTATGAATTCATACTCATTCACTACCAATTTAACCCAAAAAAAGAAATTTGAGAGCTGCTATGAAAGCATGTTGGTGATTCAACGCAGCCTGTTTTTTTAATGAAAAGGAGGGACAAGTCAATATTCATGCACATAGCATAAATGTCTTAAGTCACAGGGGTATATTTGTAGCAATAGCCAAAAATACATTGCAAGAATCAAATCGATTTTGCTGTTATGCCAAAAATAAACAGGATATTATAGATCAGTTCTATGAAGATATTTTGTAAATTTCCTACAGTAAATATATTAAAACTTAATTTTGGATTAGTAATATGCATTGCTAAAAACCTCATTTGGACAACTTTAAAAATTATTTTCTCAGTATTTTGATTTTGAACACTATTCAAATGGTTGAATCTTGGCCAAATATTCTCCCATCATAACAAACCAGACATTCATTGAAAGTTTATTTATTTATTATGGAAAGTTGTCAAATGATGTATAAAAATTGACACTTAGGACTGGTTTTGTGGTCCAGGGTCACAAATGCAAGCAGAAGTATAATTTTCACAAGCTACTTTATTACTTTTATGACATCATGAAGACTCAAATGTATTTAAAACTTCATTTAAACTGATGAAGGGTCTTTGATGTCCATGTCTATCATCCACAAAACCTACACCACTTATCTGAGCCATTAATAAGATGAATGACTGTTTACAGTAGCTCATTGGTCAATAGCACATAGCAACAACCCCTGACTCCCTATTAATCACACGTAGAGCCATAGCTACATGAAATGTCATTACCGACTTAGCACTAAGCTAAGCATATTTGCACCTGTATGCGAAAGACATGCGTAATTAAAGCCCTGGGGGCCCAATCTTGATTTCACCGCTGAATCCTTGAACCTTGCGCTTTCTAGTCTATTCCTAGTTCAGGATCAGAGGTCCCCCCTCCGAGCAGTCATTACTCATCTCACACAAACACACACACTCTTTCTTCCCCAAAGACCACTGACCTGTGCACTCAACTCACAACTGCTGCCAACCACTGCAGCCCTGCCAGCAAAAAAAAACAACAACAAAAAACACACGGGAGCTGCATGGGTGGCAGAGAGCTGAAATGAAGAAAGAGCTTCTAGTTACCAAGACAGCAAAGACCACTAATTTAGCATTCGGATGGCTCTGTCCCAGTTTCATCAATACAGCCAGCTCTAAAAGAGGATCAATATTATCATGACAATACCATGTCCACCATGAGCTGATCCACTGGCACAACACCCTCTACAACTCTCGCCTCCCAGCCAAACAGAACCGGGCGGGTGACAAATTATCTCAATGTCAACCAGCGCTGCCAGCAGCACTAAACATCACATTTGCGCCCATTCCAGCCCAAAGGAGTTTGGGGGAGAGTTGCTAAGCAACTTACATAATCTTAATGTGCTTCACATTATCGCAAGAGTCTGCGGTTGAGTAGCACTGAGTGAATCGAGGTCTTGCTTCCCCTATCACCCCATTGATCGTTGCATGGCCAGTCAGGGGCGTGTGATTGTCATCTCTGAGTGAATGGATTTGGACCGGAGGAAGGAGCAATATCTCTGATTGCTGCTGATCTCTCTCTCTCATGCCTCAGGTCTGCACTTTTAAGAGCATGTGGATTAAATTGCGTAACAATGCACGATTGAGTTAGCATTTCTGACCATCGGTACAAGGAAAGATAATATAATATAATATAATATAACAGAATAGAATAGTAGAGTAGAGTAGAGTAAACATTTAGAGATTAAGCTTAAAATAGAATTGAATAGAACTTCTGTCTGCCTAATTGGTACTGAGAATGGCAGAAAAGAATGACATTTCTGTTTACTTTCTGTAGAATAGCAGCATTCTATTCTAATCTAATCTAAACAGGATTACTATTCTATTTTGTTCAGTAACAGAACTGGCTATATGTAATAGATTAGCATTTCAATTTGCTTTGTATTACAGAATGGCAATTCATTTTGTCCAGTTTACGGCAAATCACAGAATAGAATAGCATTTTAGCATTTCAGTTTCAGTACTTCGCATTACAGAATAGAATAGCTCCTGTTTACCTTGTATACAGAAGCCGTCTATTTATTCCATGAGCAAGTATAGTCTACTTTATTCTATTTGTGTAATAAGTAGACAGGAATTCAAGTTTATACTTTTCTATTTGGTCATTCAGAATACAAGGTAGACAAGAATTCTATTCTACTTGGTTCTTTTTTGCAATGGAAGGTAAATATGAACTGCATTCTATTCTTTTCTGCTGTGTTATACAAAGTAAACATATTGTCTTCCATTCCTTCTACTCAGATCAGAACGGCATAGAATTGCATTTTCCTTCCATGCACAGAATTACTTAATAGGCTAAACCAGACTGGACTGTAGCATTTTTTGAGGGTTACATTCCTGTCTACGGAGTACAGACTAAACTAGAACAGAATAGCTGTATATGTCATAGGACACACAATCATCCGGATCTACCAGCTGATTCTATGTGATTTATTTATGACCTGCGCTATATACACTTCTTGTAGGTCTCAGTAAAAACAGGACGCGTATACGCTTTTGTGTTCATGACTCAAGCTGAAGATGCTGATGTTGGGCCAGTCTTACCTCAACGCTGAAACGATGGTCTTCGGCCGCTGAGCAGCACATCCACACAGCGTGATGGAGCCACAACAGCACCGCGTACACACAGTCCAGCCTTCGCTTTTTAAGCAGCGTACCGTTCATATTTGTAAATTCGCTTGGTTTACCTTTATCAACGACTGTTTATGTCTCTATCCTCGTATGTCAGTTAAGCAAGTGGCATTTTGGACCGAAGATGGAACCATCGGAGCGCGGAGAAGCATCGGCGTCCGCACATTTTGTCATTTGGCTGGCAATACACATTCCATCTTGCATGTCGGATGCACTATTTCGAGGCATTTCTTCTGCTTTGAAACGTTACCTTGGCGAACAGGCAGCTTGCTTTTCTATATTGAGCAGCATCCAGAGCGTAAGCACTGCGCATGCGCTCTGACTCACTGGCCAGTGATGCTTGTTGACTAGTAGGCATCATTCACTCTGTCTCCATTCTTCTTTCTCTCCTGTCAATCACAGATCAATGAAGGTGTAAAAATGGCTCTTAGGTAGGCGGGACCCTGAAACGGCTGACACCGTAGGTAGCCTCTGGCAAACGGCCGTTAAATTGGGTCAGCGCCAGTACTTCCAGCAGTCAAGCATCCTTCTGTTTAATAAGATCATGATAATAACGTTAGACCACTGATTGAGGAGTACCAGCCAGAACAAGCGATAAATACGTTAATAGTCCAGGGAATTATTGATCAATCTGTTCCATATTTATTTTCTGCCTGGATGCAGCAGCCTCCTTACATTTTATTACTTTCCCCCCTTTTAAGATCAGTGTGGTTTACAACCCTTATAATAATAATAATAAAAATAAAAATAATCAAATATGTTTTATAATATTCACAAATATGGATTTTTTCCACCCAGCTATCCATTTCTATTTCTCATAAAATACTGGTAAAGTTTTTTGTTAATAAATAAATAAATAAATAAAAATAATTCTGTGTATTCTATCTTTAGGCGTGCTCTCTCTCTCAGACACACACACACACACACACACACACACACACACACACAAACCCCCTCCCTCTGCAACATTCTGGTTACAAATATTCATTCATTTATTTATTTAGGAATTATTTCTTATTAATAAAACAATACAATACCAAACAGTAACGTTTTTGTTGGGTAGGCCTATTTGAAAATAAATTAAAATTTATAAAATAATATTTGGAGACATTCTTTTTCTTTTCATTTTTTTCAAAACTTAACACAAATCCAAGAATTGCACACACAAAATGCCAAATGGATTCAAAACACCACAAACACCTCTCAAAAACAAACATTTGCAAACATCTTTTCTATAATATTAATTCCTGTTAGATTTTTGTGTGTTATAAAGAGAATTGTGTGTTGTGTTTTGTGAAAATAGTTTTTACAAAGGCTGAGATTATAGTGTACGGTTTTGCAGATTTGGTGTGTACTTCCGGTTCCAAAAATATCCTGCAAAAAAGGTGTGTGAAAATCAATTAAATGGATGTGGGAGGGGGTTACTCCTGGGATTGAACAGTGGACATTTCCTGCCCACCACAAGATGGGGGTGGTTCACTATATTAGGAAATTTACAGTTTTCTTTTCAGTTAGTTTGAAATACATCAATATGAAAGTGTGCCTGAAAAAAGAGAGATTAAAAAGGAAGTGTGTGTGTTGTGAGCAAGAGCAAGAAAAAGCAAAACAGAGACAAATTATATTGTGTAGTCACTACATAATAACATTATTTAGATAAGAATAAAAGAAAAAAAGTTATTAAAAATATTCAGTTACAACTGAGAAAGAAAAAAATATAATTTCAACCAAATAAAATGTTAAAATATTTCGAAATTTGTATTTAATACAGTATAGCAAGATAAATCACAGCATTAGAGTAGAGACCAATAGTGCCGGGATGTGTTGAAAGCTCAGTCGTGGGAAAATGAATTAATCTGCTTCGCACATTAAAGAGTGAAGATAAAGAGGCATCTGCGGTGGCCTCTGGTTTTGTGGGTATTAATAGCGCTCAATTAAAAATAAGCTCAAGGTTTTAATTTTCACACGGAGGTTGTGCCGGTGAGGAGCCGGTGATGAACACTGCAATTTAGTCTGATCAGCTGATCCGAAAAACAAACCAATTACGATGATACACTCTGATGCACTCAGCCACTTGAAATGTGCTGTGAATTCAATGACAATAACTCAAGAAGAAGTCTTGACTCAAAAGACATGCATTGTGCGTTTGTGTGTGTATCATTATTCAAATTGCCTGTGTCATCGTTTTGCTTTTCAACTGAAAAAAAACAAACAAAAAACGATAAATAACATGCACAAGATCTTTCCACCACACATTTATGAATGTTTGTTTTCTGAACTCAACTGCTGTTGTTTATGACTTTTATTAACTATCATGATGAACACAACAATCATTAGAAATCTACAAGGTAAAACCTTTTTGTTGTATAATACTTGTTTGTTTAAACCATCTGATATAAAGTTATTCTGGACAATTTATAACAAAGTCAAGTGTAATCATTGGCTAAGTGCTGTACTTTAGATTCACAGTTAGGTTAAACAAGTTATAGTGATTATTTTTTAATTAAAACATTTACATTAGGCGTAATTAAAAACAAATGTATTTTTAAAAAATTAAATTGTTGTTTTCATTTTTTGTTTTTGTTAAGGGTCTATAACTTTACACAGAAACGTTAAATCATGTCAACATATATTGTTCATATCTTGTGACTATACTGTTGGAAAAGTAAATATTTGAATTTTTACAGATTGGCCTCATTTGCTTCCTCTTTGTGTTCAACAGAATAAAGAAATTCATACAGATTTGGAACTACTTAAGGGGGGTAAATGACAGAATTTTAATTTCTAGACTGTTCCTTGGATTGAACCTGCAACATTGCTTTAAACTGAAAGTCGCCTTAAAGGACGTAAAGTAAACTTGTGAAGCTGATCCACCTAGTATTTAAAAAGCTTTACTCAGTTACATGAGTTGCAGATATTTATTGTTTTACCAGGAGAAGAGCCATGGTGACATGCATGCTATGACATGTGTGCCTTGGCAACGGTCTGATGTGGCCTTGCACAACACACTATTCGCAACAGAGAGCAAACTGAAGAAAGAATGACTGAGTTGAGTAAGAAAATTAGCTTTAAACTAATTTATCATTTCCCAGTGGTTAACTTTATATATGTAGCTCTATGTACATCTGTCTTCATCTTAAATTATCCACAGACATTTTTAGGGGTACATTAGGAAAGATATCTGGGCTTTCCTCTTCTATTTTTTTTTTTTTTGTGTGATTTCAATTATATTTGACTTATAATGTACTTATAATATGTACACTGTAAAAATAAAAATCTGTCAAAAACTATTGGCAGCTGTGTACAACATTTTAGGTTTTACTGATTTAAGTTATATTTACAGTTAAATACCATAATTTCATTAACTGATACAATGCTAATATGCTGAACAATGCATTTTTAGCGTTTAAGTACACTGATTAGCACCAAATGCAGGTGGTGATGTGAAAGTCACATGATGAACCAAAGACCTTCACAAGCAGCTTTGAAATATGAACATATATAGAAGGTGATCAGTGTCATTCACACAAACACTAAACACCATCCTGGTGAAACTGAAATCTGAAGTCTCAGCCTTTAAAGGTCTGCTACGCGAGACTACACACAACCCAAATAAACATAACTTATAAGAAAAAACTAAAAAGAAATGTCAGATTACGTTTTTTACCTGTAAATTTTTACATGAATTTAGCATTTAACAGTATAGTATTTTTAGTTTTTTTACTGTTAAAATCACAGCCTTTTTTTTTTACAGTGTATAATATACTGTAATATGACAGAGTGAAAAATAAATTGCATGAGTTGAATTGATTCTGGTGGAATTGGTTAGATTCTGAAAGTGTGTCAAATGCAAGTTACCCTTTCAGTCGAATCACTTCGACGTTACATATGGGAACTCGCCAGAGAGACCGATTTGCCTTTGAGCT
>JAUCMU010000716.1:0-11088 GCA_032275025.1 Enteromius treurensis | reverse complement strand
GCAAGCTCTTCATTTTCAACAGAGCCGCGCAGTTTAAAATCCAAAGCAGAAATGATTTTGTAACTGACAGCGCTTTTTTTCGCTCTGAAATTGGTGGAGGAAGCGATGCGCCTCGCCTTTTCCACTCGTTTTTAGACGCTTCGTGAACATACCCTTATGTTACATTTAATGCTAAAGTATGGTTAACGCCAATACAAACATTATTTTTGTGTGTTAGAGCAGAAAGATGCAGCTCTGGTTAAAAAGCTGGATTTTGCCTGAATGCCGTGGGTGATAGTTTGTAATGTGTGTGTTTCTGGTTCTCGTCTGTTTGGGGGTGGGAGGTAAAGTAAATGGCAAAAGAGAAAAAACAATAAATAATAATAATACATACAAATTAAAATGATCCAATCCAAATTTGGTAATGAAAATGGAAGTTATGCTGACCAAGAAAAGTAAAGGACGGTAGTCCATCTTGTTTCCTTCTTGAAACACTTCCCCAAAAAGACAGTGTTAAGGGAAAGATAGCCAAAGTCAAAGTTAAGAGAGAAAAAAAAAATGAGGAGGTTAAAATGAAGGATTACTATCTTTTCAACTTAAAGTTATGCAATACATAAAATGCCAAAAAACATGCATTAACAAACCTTGGTTTTTATCCAAATAAATCATGACAGCAAAAAAAAGATAGTTTATTCAGTTTAATTAAATATATGAACATGAATAAGGTTTGTGTTATTGAAAGACTGCAATTTTTCATTATGCATTCGTTTTTAGACTATGGCCCATTCAATATAAAAAGGACTGAACATCAACCAAAGGCATAGGGATTAGCCAAGGAGGTACAGTACTCCTGGATTAGCCACAACAGAAGATCATGTTTTTGTTTTTTGTTTTTTGCTTCTGGGGCATTTAACCTAAAGCCGAGTTCAGACTGCATGAATTTCAGAGCAGTCACGTCACAGATGTTTTCACACTGCTTGACTATCTGGGGTAGCATTCAGTCGCTGCTGTGTTCACACTGCATGATACATCAGTGACAGGGGGTTTCACAATGCATGACTTTACAACAGGAAGAATCGCCGACAACTTTGTCGCACAGCCAAACACAGGCGAGAAGTGACATGGAAACAACGTGAGGTCAGGTGTGCAAGACCGGAGTTCTCACGTGAGACAGGGATTATTATTAAAATTGATATCAAGCAAAATAAGCTTGTCATACAAATTGCATGTGCGCTCATTTGCAACGACAAGAAGAATATGGACGAGGATAATTATCTTCTATACCTCTATAACTCCTCCCCCAACTTCCCGCTGCCCTGGATGTTGAGATGTTGCTCTCTCATTGGCTGTAGGTAATCGCCAATGTTATTCAGTCAGAACACATTTCACATGGCATGATTTTGAATCTCTATCGCATCATTGTGTGATTGTCACTCGCGTGCACAAGCAACGGTTTGCTTGTGATTTCGGGCGTTTGTCTGCAATTTCTCAAAACCTGTCGGCGAGTCAAAATCGGGGGCTAAAATCATGCAGTCTGAACTCGGCTTAATTTAAAGCCTCCTGTCGAACATGCCTAGTAAGAGCTTTATTAGCTGCTCCAGGTGTGTTTAATTAGGGATGGAGTTTGAACGCCCTGTGCTAGATCTACAAGAATTTGTTAGTGAAAATTAGGGTTAGTAAGTTAGTTAGTCAAGACATTTCATCCAATTAAAATGCTCCCTTGGGAGGGGTGGGCAAGATTGTTTAAGTTTGTTAAAAAAACAACATGCAGTCTTTAAAAACAAAAACATTGAAATTTAAAATGTAGAAATGTTGTACTTGTTAAGTTTGATACCTTCAGAATAAACTTCAAGAAATGACCAACCATTTCTGTTATTTTATTTTTAATTTCATGTTGGTATATTTGTGAAGTACAGCTATTTTGACCTGATATCCAAAGAAATTGCATTTAAATTAATGGACGATCACATTTTTATTTTGGTCTCAATAATGGAAGCCTTAAGAACAGAAAAAAAATTAAACTTGGAACATAATTCAGGTCTTAAATGAAAATTTTTGAAAGGCTTTTTTTTTTAACCATATTAAGTAAAGTGTTTGTACTGTATATAGTATAATATTTACAACACTTTGCAAACGAATGCTGCAGTATACTGTAGTATTAACTAGTATACCCTATATGGTTAACTTAGTACATTGCTGAATCACTACAACAAATGAATTCAAGTACTATACTATGGTTCAAAAACACTATACTTGCATTTACTATAAAGTACTACAGTATTTTATCATGTGGGTGACTCCTACAAATCTATGTTTCGTTGCCTGGATACCAGGGGGGGTTTCAGTGCAGTGATCCATTTACTCAGTGTTTCTGTCAGTCTGTAAAACAATAACTCCGGTTCTTGTTGAATCTGTCAGCACAGCAACTTTTCCCCATTTTAAATATCTTTAGCGGACTTCTAGCTGTCAGTCACTCGGTGGGCGGAACCGTTCTCGCTCCAGCTGACGGTGACGTGAGAGGAAGTGACGCGCCGTTCATCTGTTTTGCAATGGATGGTTTCAGCTGAAGAAAGGTTTGTGCGGTTTTAACATTTCGGTGTTTACATTGATTTAATATGTTCAGTATAGTTTGTAGTGCTTGCTATCGATATAAAGCTAATCTATTGTTACTGAATGTAATTCAGTCGCTGGCAAATTGCATTTGATAAAGAAAGGGAGCTTTTCGGAACACCGAGTCAGCTGAAATGATTCACTGTTTTGAATCGCTCGAATCACTGCGCGCTGACGCGACCTGCTGCTCAAAACAGTGAACATGCAATAATGACATTCACAAATCAACTGCAAACGTGGAATTTATTAAATATAACCTACAAATTAGTAAATACAAAATATGAAGCTTAATACATAACCTTTCGATCATATAACGTGTGTCCCTTTATTAATTTGAGTATTACAGTTCTCTTTGGCTTGTCAGGTAATTTAAAGGCAATTAACTGTCCCTTACCAGTGCACTGACTTCTAAACTGCAGCTGGTTGAGAAATAACAGATTTATTTGGGGTTTACTTTTTCTTTTTCGCTTCTCTTAAATAGGAAAAGGTGTCCAAATCCACAGCAAACTCTGGAGCAACTGAGATCGATGTGCCACTATTGTAAAGATGGTGTTTATTAAACAGGAGAGTCAAGACATTAAGATTGAAGAAACATTCACAGTCAAAAATGAAGATACTGAGGAACAAACCAAGACCGCATTTATTAAAGAGGAGAATAAAGACATGACGATTGAACAAACATTCAGAGTCAAACATGAAGATACTGAGGAACAAACAGGTTGGTTTTCATTCTGAAAGCTGCTAAACTCACTCATCTGATATTTGTTAAAATGTGCAGCCCTACCGAAATGAGCAGTATCTTTGTCCATGGGACCCACATTTACTCATGCTGTGACCCATATATGTTCACAAAAATTGATGAAAACTTAACGTAAATCGAAAGAATATGACAAATACTGAATAAATGCATTTCAAATATTGAAATTGCTCTAAATTTTGTAACCTTTTATTACATGATTATGTGACTCATCACATTCTTTTTTCGTTGACTTTGATGTTAATTTAAAGAAATATGCACCTTATAGGTGCATGTCAACGGTTTCCGAGTGTGGAAGTATTATCACACTTACTGCACGATATGAAGCTGTACAAGCAATCACTTCTTTTTCCCCCACATGCTTCTCATAATGCATTTAAAAAGCCTTTAACAGAGTGGAATAATCGTGGTTGATGGTAAGACATGCAAACTTAAAAGAAAGGCAATAGCCTCCAAACCCTAAAGCTCAGTATCGTCAAACGTTTTTGTATAAGGTTTATATACCGACGAAGATTGCCAGCAACAGTCATTTTAGGATAGTTGTGAACATAGGTAACAGAGGTAACTAAGAGGAAACTTAAATTAACATAACATTGCAAACTTACCTTGTTGAAGTTACAATCTGAAGATTCTGTACAGATTCTACATTATGCATATTTGACTGTATAATGCTGTGATGACAACAGAAATGTGTTACTATGTGCCACATGCTCAAACAGATTGCTTCTTTTGCGTAAGATTGAATTTGGCAAATTCGTGGCTAGGAACACACAAACAAACTCTGGTTAGGACCAGGCAAGTGAATAGTTGTGATTTAAATGACACTCACACTGATGAATTTGGAAGCCAAACAATAAATGTGATAAAATTGTAAATATAATAAAACTAATAACTTATATTATTCCTCTGACAGTATAGCTAAATAAATAAATTAATTAAAATCAGTGTTTTACTACAGATGTAGGCTATTATTTTATGTTGTTCTACAATAATAGTAAGAAAAAAACAATACGGGGGGGAATCATAAGAACTAAAATTGAGAATCACCAGCTTGATACTTAATATCAAGAAAACATGTTGCTGTTTTGAAATGCATTAATGTACATTGCTTTGTTTGATTAAAATGTGATTAACTTGTATTGGTTTCTTTCTGCTTTAGACCTGATGCCGCTGAAAGACAAAAGTGAAGAACTAAATGAAATGGAAGATCTGTATAAGAAACATGATTTCCCTGGAGAATGTTCACAAACTGTACTTTATAAAAAAACTTTACAAAATACCGGCTCTAGAAGTCATTTCAGTTGCCAACAATGTGGAAAGAGTTTTACTAAAAATAGGACCCTTAACATTCACATTAGGATTCACACTGGAGAGAAACCTTACACCTGTTCTCAATGTGGACTAAGCTTCACTCAACAAGGAACCCTTAACAGACACATTAGAATTCACACTGAAGAGAAGACTTACTCCTGCAAACAGTGTGGAAAGAGTTTTATGCAAAAAGGAGACCTTAAAAACCACATGAGAATTCACACCGGAGAGAAGCCTTACATCTGCCAACAGTGTGGAAAGAGTTTCTGTCAAAAAGGAAATCTCAAAGTCCACATGAGCGTTCACACTACAGAGAGATTTTTCCATTGCCAACTTTGTGAAAAAAGTTTCACTAAAAAAGAAAGCCTTGAAATCCACTTGAGAATTCACACTGGTGAGAAACCCTACACCTGTCAACAGTGTGGGAAGAGTTTCTGTCAAAAAGGAAACCTCAAAGTCCACGTGAGTAGTCATACTCGAAAGAGCGAGTTCAAATGCCAGCAATGTGGAAAAGGTTTTACTAAAAAGGAGAGCTTTGAAATCCATTTGAGAATTCACACCGGAGAGAAGCCTTATACCTGCCAACGGTGTGGGAAAAGTTTCATTAAAAGTGGAGCCCTTAAAATGCACAATAGGATTCATACTGGAGAGAAACCTTTTGTTTGCCCTCAATGTGGACTAAGTTTCACTCAAAAAGGAACCCTTAACAGCCACATTAGAAGTCACACCGGAGAGAAGCCTTACACCTGCAAACTGTGTGGAAATAGTTTCACTCGAAAAGGACGCCTCAAAACCCACATGAGATGTCATGCTGAATAAAAGCCTTATACCTGCCAACAGTGTGGAAAGAGTTTCTGCCAACAAGAAAACTTCAAAGTCCACATTAGTGTTCACACCAGAGTGAAATATTTTAGCTGCCGATAATGTGGAACACATTTTAGTGAAAAGGGAAACCTTGAATCCGACATGAAAGTTCTCAATAGAGGAAATAAGTTTGGAAAGATATTGTGTTAACAATTAACTTCAAAATCATGAGAGTTTACAAAATGCATCCATCTGTCCATTTTCTTTCGCTTATCCAGGGCCGGGTCACGGGGCAGCAGTCTAAGAAGGGACACCCAAACTTCCCTCTCCCCAGACACTTCCTCCAGCTCTTCCGGGGGAACACAGAGGCGCTCCCAGGCCAGCCAAGAGACATAGCGTGTCCTGCGCCTTCCCTGGGGCCTCCTGGGACATACCTGGAACACCTCCCCAAGGAGGCATCCGGAACAGATGCCTGATCCACCTCAGCTGGCCTCTCTCAATTGTGGAGGAGTGGCGGATCTACTCCGAACTCCTCACCCTATCTCTAAGGGAGTGCCCAGCAACCCTACAGAGTAAACTCATTTTGGCATCCTGTATCCGGGATCTCATTCTTTCAGGCATGACCATAGGTGAGAGTAGGAATGTAATTCGACCTGTAAATTGAGAGCTTCGCCTTACAGCTAAACTTCTTACAGCTTGACTTCAACCGCATTACTTTAGAAGATGCACCGATCTGTCTGTCGATTTCAGTTCCAGCCTTCCCTCACTTGTGAACAAAACCCCAAGATACTTTAAAACTCCTCCACCTGAGGCAGGAACTCCCCACCAACCTGAAGGGGACAGGCCAACCTTTTCCAGCTGAGAACCATGTCCTCAGATTTGGAGGTGCTGATTCTCATCCCACTTACTTCACACTCGGCTGCAATCCGCCCAGTGTAGATCCTGGTTCAAAGGAGCTAACTGGACAACATCATCTGCAAAAAGAAGAGATGTGATCCTGTGGTCCCCGAACCCGACTCCCTCCAGATCCTGACTGCACCTAGAAATCCAGTCTATAAAAATAATGAACAGGACCGGTGACAAAGGGCAGTCCTGCCGGAGTCCAACACGCACTGGGATCAAGTCTGACTTACTGCTGGCAATGCGAAACCAAGCTACTGCTCTGGTTGTACAGGGACCTGGACCCCATACTTCCAGAGCACCCCCCACAGGACGCAGTGAGGGACACGGTCGAATGCCTTCTCCAAGTCCACAAAACACATGTGGACTGGTTGAGCAAACTCCCACTAACACTCCAGTACCCTTAGAGGGTAAAGAGCTGGTCCAGTGTTCCATGACTAGCCGCATTGTTCCTCCTGGATTCGAGGTTCGACCATCGGATGAATTCTCCTCTCCAGCATCCTTGCATAGACTTTCCCGGGGAGGCTGAGGAGTGTAATCCCCCTATAGTTGGAACACATCCTCTGATCTCCCTTCTTGAAAAGAGAGACCACCACCTCGGTCTGTCAGTCCAGAGGTACTGTCCCCAACCTCCACGTGATGCCGTAGAGGCGTGTCAGCCAAGACAGCCCAATAGCATTCAGAGACTTTAGGTACTGGTACCTTGTCACCAAGGAGCTTTTTAACTAGCTCTGCGACTTCAGCCCGGGTAATGGTCGAGTCAACCCCTGGGCCCCCGGCCTCTGCTTCCTCAATGGAAGACGTGTCAGTGGAATTGAGGACCCAATAATATCTCCAGTTGAAGTCAGCAGATTCCCTGACCGATAGTCCTTCTCCTTGGCCTCCCCAAACTCCTCCCAGACCTGAGTTTTTGCCTCCACAACCACCCGGCTGCAGTCCGCTTGGTCCACGAGTACCTATTAGCTGCCCTCAGGAGCCCCAAATAGCCAGTCAGGCAACATAGGACTCCTTCTTCACTTTGATGGCATCCCTTACTTCCGGTGTGCACCACCGGGTTTGGGGGTTGCCGCCACGACAGGCACCCGAAACAGCCGCATCGACAATGGAGGTGTAGAACATAGTCCACTCAGACTCAATGTCTCTGACCTCCTTCGGGATCTGGTTAAAGCTCTGCCGGAGGTGGGAGTTAAAGAACTCCCCTCACTGTACGTTTGGGCCTGTCCAGCTTCCTCCCGCCAACGGATCCAACTTACCACAGCGTGAGTTTAACATCAGATTTCCACAAAGAGGCCCAAGACAACATCATAAAGACCCCGATACACTTCAAATAAAGTTCTTTTTCATTCTTCATTTGAGGGCAAAAAGACGTTTGAAAAGGCTGAGTGATGGTATACTGTTTTCGAACATTCAGGCACCCACGCTCTGCTGGTTTAGATTAATGTAGACATGACTCTCAACTCTCGCACATAGCCAGTAAGTTTGATGAAAAACAAAGGTTTATTTATTGTATACCTTTTAAATTGGCTTTGGTGAGCTGATTCAAACTGCCAAAAAGAACTTCACTTTGGCCTGATATGTTCAAAATGACATCATTTCAGTTTTTCAATTTTGTTTGAAGTATATCAGGGCCTTAAATCTGTCCACAATACTCTGGCACCACAACTCTGAAGCAAGTCTACCAACTAGCAGCTTTGATCAGCTAAAACACAGCATTAAAATAAAAGAGCACTTAACTGATAATTCCAGCCTGGGAGGAATTTGGGGCTAGTAACCAAGATTAATGGTGGAAGAAACACATAGCATGACCATCACGTGTGAATCCATGATAGAATCACAAGCTAAACACCTCCTCGGATTGACTTTCCTCACCTAGAGTCACGAACCAGACTGAGATTCCTTCTAAATCCTTTTGTTCTTCAAAGAACATGTCCTCACATTCACAGAATGACATTACATGTACATGTGCACTTAAAATTATGGCTAAAAAATATATATATTTCTATTCATAACGCATGTTATGTATGTAACTCATGTTCTAATGTTCTCATCGCTTATGTCATTTTGAGTATGGAATAGCTTGTAGGCTTATAATCATGTCTAGTATGTGTATGTCAGTACTTGCATTATAAATATTGCTTTATATTCTTATTATAGACTGATAAAAATGCTTTTCAAACCTAGAGTTTTTTTGTGTTGTTTCCAGCCAAAGCATCTGAAAAATATTAAATCAAGAAGGATTTTCTAGACAAGTAAAAATTATTGACTCGTTTTTTCTTATTCATCATATTCATCATTTGGGATGTGTCTACCAGCCCAGTTCAAAAACTCAGGACACCAACATAAATTGCATTTTGGCCATTGCTTTTTTCTGTTGTCTTTTTGTTTTTTTTGTTTTTTTGCTCTTTTTGAGTGTGTTCTGGCTTACATGCCAGCTGCACTGTACCTCATAAGGAGAAAATCCATCTAATCTTGTCACATTTTTACTTCCTTAAAGTCCATATGATTCTTGACACTGCCCACCTCAAAACTTCAACCAGCCACTGACTCCGAAACATTTGTCAGCAAATGTCCAATATATTACCTCACTACTGAACCTCCAGCCAATCAAAAATTTTGGGAAACCCCTTTTTGCAATGACAACAACAAAGGGGACCCTATATACAGTGAACGCAAGTACCTCCAGATTCTAGCTGAGCTGAACTGGTGCATTTAATAACGGCCTTATTGAGGAGCGCAATGCTAGGGTTAATTAGATTGATGGTTGTTCAGGTCTAAGCAATGGCACATATAAATTTGGAAGTTCACATTTTCACTCTCTTAAGTCCGAGATACACTGCATGATTTTCAGGTGCTGCAGACAAGATTGCGAATCAATAGTGGCCAATTAGAAATTGCTTTTGTCTGCAACAGTCGAAAATCATGCAGCGTGTTTTGGGCTTCATACTCATTCTTTCCTCACTTTCTTCCTGCAAATTGTATGAATGTGTGGCCGTGTGCGTTTATGTAAAATTAGTTTATATGTTTTAGATGAATGCAATAAAGTCTTATTTTTATAGAAAATTGCATCTTGTGTTTGGTGCTTCCAAGTTAATGTCTTAAACTGTTGATCTTGTTACTGTGTTAATAGTGTTTTCACTATATTGTGGATTTTAATTTCCAGTGCAGAGTTGATGTCATACACTTTAATTAATTGCTGACTGACTCAGTGATCAGCCTTAAAACAGTGATTCTGTCCTAATTCCTTATTTAATAAAAAGAAAAAAAAAGCTAAAATGACCACAAATGGCAAGAAGCATGGAATTGCAATAGCAAGAGTAGACATAAGTAAAATATTAAAGCAGCAAGTTGGAAATGGAAGGAGAGTATTTAGGAACAGGGAGGAAGATACCATTATTTCTCACATAGAAACAGGGCCTACTATTAAATAAATTTATGTACAGTTATCAGGCAGAAACAATGCTGCATGTTTTAATAAAATGTAATATATGTGTGTGTGGAAAAGAAAGGTTAAAACTCTTAAGGACTCTGTATGGAATTTTGGTTTTGAGTTCTTTCATTTGACAAATCTATTGGAAAAACTTGCAGAGCAAAATAAAATATATGGTGCTTTTATGAAATATATTAAAAGATATGATTAATTGGAAGAATTTAGTTTGTATATGTTTGTGTTTCTGTTTCTTTTCTTTTAATTATGTGTTAACAGGTTGTAATTGCTTGATATTCCAGTCCAGTTGGGGGCGATGAATGCACCAGAAGTTGGTTTGCCATCCACCATAACATCATTCGAAGAAGAAGAAAGTGAAACAAAAAGTAGATGTTCACTTGAGTGGGGTTTCGTTGGAGAGCCTGAAGGCAGATTTATTTATTCTCACGCGCCTGTGTCTGGTCGATGTTATTCCTGTTAAATATGCTGCAGTGTTTTTATAGACTTGTTTGTCTTTCGGCAGTTTTAGCGTTTGGGACTCTCACAGGTTTGTAAATTATATCTTTTTTTATTCTTTCGATACATAAAGCGAAAACAATCATTATCTAGTAACATACGACCTTGAATGTATTTTAAACGTTTAAGAGCGTCGTTGACCTCTATAATTAAAATGTTGACGTATTTGAGTTAATTCATTACTAAGGAGCCGCTACTGTCTACAGTAGCACTTGTAATATGACCTGTGCTCGAGCACACAATATTTTATAGTGCTGCCAAACCTTTCAGCAGTTTATGTAACTTGTGGATTAGTAAAGATGTGTCGTTTTAAAAAGATAGTATAGCTAAAGTTAGTAGTTTTACAGTTAATTTATCCATTATTAATATTTACAGTTGATGACAATACTGACAAAAGCTGTTTATCATAAAGTATTAATGCTGATATCACTACAAATATTTTATTTCAGGGTTTAGATATTTCTATAAGAGAATAACAAACCAACACACTGTTCTGCACACAAACACACACACTATAAGTCCTTTACACAATCTGACATGTGCTTAAAATTGAACTGGAAATAAGGTGCTGGGCGTCCGGTCAAAAGAATTCTGGCCCCAATTAAGCCTGGTTCCCCCAAGGTTTTTTTACCCTTATTCTCTCATGGATGGGGTTTTGGTATCTTGCCACTGTCGCCTCTGGCTTGCTTAGTTGGGGACACCTGATTTCCAGTGATTATCGTTGTCTTGACTACAGAGACCGTCTCTGCATTTGATAAATAAAGTTTAATTCTCGTCATTATACATT
>JAUCMU010000715.1:0-11092 GCA_032275025.1 Enteromius treurensis | reverse complement strand
GCAACATAATATCTATTTTCACTGAAAGCTCTGCTCCTCACAGCCGCGCGCTAAACAGAACAGACGCAGAGAGGGGGGTGCGCGCGCTGTGAAAACAAGAACTTGCACGTGCGCGGCACTACCAGAGACTCGCTAAGGTTTTTCCAAGAAGTCGCTAGATTTGTCGCTTGACGCATTTTTGGAAAAATGTCGCCAAAGGTGTCTGAAAAGTCAACACTGCCTCCAGTGTAATCGATCCGCCGAAACTAATCAATTGAGAAACGTTCCGCGGTTCAAAAATAAGTGCGATTAACTGCGTTAAAAAACTTACGTGTTATTTTTTGTGTGATTAATTAATCTAAATTAACGCGTTAAAGTCCCGGCCATAATATATAATATAAATTAAGATGGAAGAACTCATCTGCTCGAATTGAGGTAAGGTCATTTCACCAGGAGGAAAAAAAATATTTAAAAGTATCTGAAAGTGATTTTGTGAAAGGGATGGCACAATAAACTGATGTTTACTTACAGACTGCAAGCTATGAATTTAGGTAAAGGGGAGCAAAGCCAGTGATGTTTTTGTAGGCAAAAATTAATGCCTTGAATTTTATGCGAGCAGCTATATATGTGTGTTTGTGTGTACATACAGTACATTGTAAAATGTATTCCTCTTTTATTTCCCAATTCAGAGAAACCTGGAGTCCCACAAAAGCCATTTGTTTCTTCTGTAACAAAGGATTCATGTGTTGTTTCTTGGAAAGCACCAACCAGTGATGGAGGTGCCAAAATTAAGAACTATTACCTTGAAAAAAGAGAGAAAAAACAGAACAAATGGATTGCAGTTACTACAGGAGAAATTCATGAGACATCTTACACTGTTAAAGGCCTTCTTGAAGGTTTTGAATATGAATTCCGTGTCAAGTGTGAAAATATTGGTGGAGAGAGTGAATGGAGTGAGATTTCAGAGCCAGTCATTCCAAAATCAGATACAGCTCTCCGTGCACCATTCTTTAAGGAAGAATTGAGAGACATGTGTGTCAAGTACAAAGCAACTGCAACCTTTGTCACAAAGGTTGTTGGACATCCCAAGCCAGTGGTTAAATGGTACAAGAATGGCAAAGAAATTTTACCTGATGGACAGAAAGTAAAGATCCAAGAATTCAAAGGAGGTTACTTCCAACTTGTTATCACCAATGCTGATGAGAATGATGCTGCTGTTTACCAAATCAGAGCTACCAATCAACTTGGGTCAATCTCCAAAAGTATGAACCTGGAGGTTGAGGGTAAGTATTTCTAATTGTTTGTTTTGAACAAAGTTTGTTTAACCGGAGTACCTTTCTAAAATTAATTAAAATTAATTATTTTTTCTTTCTTTCTAGTTCCTGCCAAGATTCACTTGCCGTTACATCTTCAAGGCATGGGAGCTGTTAATGCCATTCGTGGTGAAGTGGTAACCATTAAGATTCCAATTAGTGGCAAACCTGATCCTGTTGTGACATGGCAAAAGGGGCAAGAGATGATTAATAATACAGCTTATCATCAAGTAATTATAACAAGATCATTCACCTCCCTTGTGTTCCTAAAGGGAGTACAAAGGAAGGATTCAGGTTATTACATAATTTGTGCCAAAAATCGATTTGGTGTGGATAAACAGACTGTTGAACTTGCTGTTGCTGATGTCCCTGATGCACCAAAAGATGTTAAAGTCAGTGATATTGGCAGAGATACACTCACCCTCACATGGAGTCCTGGAAATGATGGTGGAAGTGAAATTATCAATTACATTATAGAAAAGTGCCCTACCACTGGAGACAGATGGATTCGTGTTGCTCAGACATCTGAGGCCCAATACACTGTGATGAGCCTCTTTGGCAAAACAAAATATCAGTTCCGTGTGATTGCAGAAAATCAATTTGGTTTGAGTGCTCCTTCTGCACCAACTGATGCTGTGACAACAAAAGAAGACAAGTTAGCAATTCGAAACTATGATGAGGAAGTGGATGAAACAAGAGAGATTACAAAGGAGGAGGCACCACAATCGAAAGTCAAACAACTGGCATCTCTTTACACAATCTCTGAGGAACTTGCACGCAATGGACAGTTCGGCATTGTACATCGCTGTATAGAAATTAGCTCAAAGAAGACCTTCTTGGCAAAATTCATCAAAGTTAAAGGTGCTGATCGGGAGCTGGTTGCAAGAGAAATTGAGACACTCAATATTGCAAGACATAAAAACATTGTTTATCTTCATGAATCCTTTGATAGTCTGGAAGAATACATCCTTATTTACGAATTCACATCTGGTATGGACATCTTTGAGCGTCTTGGTACAAACTTTGACCTCACAGAGCAAGAAATTGTTCGGTATATGAGACAAGTGTGTGGTGCACTGAAGTTCTTGCACAGTCAGAACTACTGTCATTTCGATATCAGACCTGATAACATTGTTTATTCTACAAGGAAGAGTAGTACAATCAAGATTGTTGAAATGGGACAAGCTAGGTTGCTTACACCTGGAGAAAACATTAGGATTCAGTTCACTGCCCCTGAGTACTGTGCACCTGAAGTCCACAACAGTGATTTTGTCACCACTGCCACTGACATGTGGTCTGTAGGTGTTCTTGCATATGTCCTGCTTAGTGGACTTAATCCATTTGCTGCTGAATCACACCAGAAAATGGTTGAGCACATTTCAAATGCAGAGTATGTGTTTGACAGCGAAGCCTTTAAAGAGACCAGCCTTGAGGGTATGGACTTTGTTGACAGACTGTTAACTAAAGACCGCAAACTACGTATGACTGCCTCTGAAGCTTTGGAGCACCCTTGGCTCAAGATGAAATTGGAACATGTTAGTTCAAAAGTCATTAAGACTTTGAGACACAGAAGATACTACCAATCACTGGTGAAAAAGGAATGGAGTGCTGTTATTTCATCAGCTCGTATTGCCTATGGTGGTGGCTACAGAAACCACAGAAATGTTTCAATCGGCAGAGTGAAAGTTGGGCATCCTGAACAAGGCTTGAGAGCAGGTCCTGTCATGCATGGCTCTGCTGAAGAGGGAGGACATGTCAGGTTTGTGTGCTGCATTGAGAACTATGACAGAAACACAGAAGTGACCTGGTACTTTGGTTCCCGTAAACTGACTGCAAGCCACAAATATGAAATCAGTTATGCAAATGGAGTTGCCAGCATCTATGTTAAAGACATTGAAGAATGTGACGATGGATTATATAGATGCAAGGTTGTCAGTGAAGACAGGGAGGACAGTGCATATGCTGAGTTGTTTGTTGAGACTGTCAGGTCTCACCAAGAATATTATCTGGGACGCTCAGTCAAGAAACCAAGACGTAGAATTGACAAGACAAAAATTTTGCAGAGGCCACCAGAGTTTACTTTGCCATTATACAATCGTGCAGCATACATTGGTGAAGATGTGCGCTTTGGAGTAACAATTACAGTCCATCCAGAGCCAAGTGTTACATGGTTAAAGGCAGGGCACAGAATTAAACCAGATCCCAAAAAATACACATTCACAAGTGACAAGGGTCTTTATCAACTCATGATACACAATGTTGACCTGAGTGATGATGCTGAATATACTGTCATGGCAAACAATAAGTTTGGTGAGGACAGCTGCAAGGCCCGTCTCACTATAACACCACATATTGTTCCCGAGGACACTATGAGACCAATGTTCAAACGTCTCTTAGCTAATATTGAGTGTGTTGAGGGTCAGAGCGTCCACTTTGACTTGAGAGTATCAGGAACCCCAGCACCAACTCTAAAATGGGAGAAAAATGGTAAACCTCTTGAGTTCAGACCACAAGTTGAAGTCGTTCAAGAGGATGCAGAACTTCATGTTCTACATATCAGAGAAACCCTCATAGAGGATTCAGGCACATACAGAGTCACTGCAACAAATACAGCTGGATCAGCTAATTGTCAAGCTACTCTCAAAGTTGAACGCCTCACATACACAAGGAGGGAGTTCAAGAGTGAGGAAGAGAGGCAGAAGTATGTAAGGAACCAAATAGAAAAGACCCTGAAAATGGCACAACAGTTTTCAACAGCAGAGGTTGTTACACTTAATCCTGTAGCACAAGAAGCTTTGAAGGAGGCTGCTGAATTATATAAACCTGCAGTCAGCACCAAAAATGTTCAGGGTGAGTTTGACATCTCTGATAAAGAGGATCAAGAAATAAAGAAAATAAAAGAGGAAGAAAAGAAGATACGTATGCCTTACGAAATCCCCGAAGCTCGTGCACATGATCTAACTGTTCTTAGTGAAGATAAGTTGATCAAGCATTTTGTGCCCCTATCTGACATGAAATGGTACAAGAAACTACGTGACCAGTATGAGATTCCTGAGAGAATGGAAAGAATTGTCCAGAAGAGGCAGAGGCGTATTCGTCTTTCTAGATGGGAGCAGTTTTATGTCATGCCATTGCCTAGAATAACCGATCAGTACAGACCAAAATGGCGCATTCCAAAACTTACACAAGATGATCTAGAAACTGTTCGACCAGCAAGAAGATCACCATCCCCTGAGTCAGAGGCTTCATTCAGGCAGAGAAGACGCTCACTAGGAGATATTTCAGATGAGGAGCTCATCGAGGGTGAGGACTATCTGACATTGAAGAGAACTGAAAAAGAAAGGCAAGAACTTGAAGAAGAACTAGAACTTGGCTTCTCAGCCTCCCCACCCAGTGGTAGCCCCATTCGCTTTGAGCTGTCTGCACTGCGTCGTGTGTCACCAAGACCTGTTCACAAAGCTGAAGTGAGACAAGTAGAAGAAACAAGACATGTAACAACAACTGAGAAAACTCGAGGCTCACCTCCTCCAATGTCACATTTCATGAGGAGGAGGAGATCATTGTCTCCAACATACATTGAACTAATGCGCCCTGTCTCTGAACTCATCAGACAACCTCGTACACGCATCTCAAAAGAGGCTGAAGTTGAAATCATTGAAAGAAGATCACCCACCCCTGAGAGGACACGTCCTCGATCACCAAGTCCTGTGTCACCTGAGAGACGATCTTCCAGATCCTCTTCTAGATTTGAAAGGTCTGCGAGATTTGACATCATGTCTAGATATGAAGCAAGAAAAGCAGCTATCAAATCTGAGCGCAAGTACCAGGTTGTGACACAACAACCCTTCAGTCTTGACCATGCTCCACGTATAACAGTAAGAATGCGTTCTCACCGTGTACCATGTGGACAAAACACTAAATTCACTTTGAATGTTCAATCAAAGCCAAATGCTGATATCCAGTGGTTCCATAACGGACAACAAATACAAGAGAGTAGCAAATACCAATTCACAAATATGAGTGGAGTCCTATCACTTCAGATTAATGACTGTCAGGAAGAGGACAGTGGCACATACCGTGCTGTCTGCACAAATTCAAAGGGGGAGGCATCAGACTATGGAACTCTTGATGTTTCAGGTGGAGCGTTTACTACATACTCTTCAAGACGTCGAGATGAAGAGGCTCCAACACCATTTGTGCCTGATATAACAAAAACTGATTATTTTCATTTAACAACAATCAGAGCTTCCTCTGCCTCAAGATCTCACTTGGAGATCAAAGAAAGCAAAACAAAACTGACAGAGAGACGTGAAGTTTCTGCCTTTGAAAAGTATGAATCACAGAAGCTTGCATCTTCTTCAATTAGATATGCATCCACTGAATATCTATCATCAGCTTCGTATTCGTCCTCTGAAAGACATACAACATCTGAAAAATTTGTGTCATCTGAATCAAAGATAAAAGAATCAGAAACAACATCTGAAGTATCAATAAAGAAAGCTAAAGCAACTCTTTCTGCCAAAATACTCACAAAACCACAATCTCTGACTGTATCTGAGGGTGACTCTGCACGATTTGTCTGTGATATTGATGGAGAGCCAGCACCAAGTGTCACATGGATGCATGAGGGAAGAACAATTGTCTCTTCACGCCGTATTCATGTATCCACAACACAGTACAAGTCTACATTTGAAATTTCATCAGTTGAGCAATCAGATGAAGGCAGTTACACTGTAGTTGTAGAAAATTCAGAAGGGAAGCAAGAGGCAAGGTTTACCTTATCTATTCATAAACAAATAATTAAAGAGGAAGTTACAACTACACATGTGAAGTCACCAGAACCCTCAGTGACATCTCCAGTGCCTTCAGTAAAGTCTCCAGAGCCCACTGTGAAATCCCCAGTGCCATCTGTAAAGTCTCCAGAGCCTTCAGTAAAGTCTCCAGAGCCTTCAGTAAAGTCTCCTGTTCCCTCAGTAAAGTCTCCAGAACCCCAAATTAAATCACCAGAACCCAGTGGTGTAAAGTCTCCTGAACCTCGAATTAAATCTCCAGATGGTGTCAAATCCCCATTAAAAGTGAAGTCACCAGAGCCAGCAGCCACTCTTCAGAGGGTAAAGTCTCCAACTCCTATTAAGTCTCCTGAACCAACCACCCCTCAAAGAGTAAAGTCTCCAACAGGGCTAAAGTCTCCTGAGCCTATAGCTTCACCTCCCAGGGTAAAATCCCCACCTTCAATTAAGTCTCCTGAGCCGGCTGCATCCCCTCTGAGAGTTAAATCCCCTACAGGACTTAAGTCTCCTGAACCTCAGAGAGCCAAATCCCCACCAACAGTCAAATCTCCTGAGCCAATCTTGTCACCTAAAAGAGTTAAATCTCCACTTACAGTGAAATCCCCAACCCCCTCAAAGGAAGCACCACCAAAGATCATTCAGCAACTCAAAGCTGAAGCTTATGAAGACAAAATTAAGATGATCTTTGTTGCAGAGAGCTCAGGAAGAGAAGTTGTGTGGTACAAGGATAGCAGAAAACTGAGTCAAAGCAATCGGCACCAGATTCATTCATCTGCAGATGGAACTTGCTGTCTCTTTATATCTGATGTCTCAGAGAGCGACCAAGGGGAATACTTCTGTGAAATCATAAGCGAAGGAGGAGCAGTGTCAAGAACATCATTCTCTTTTGTTAGTCAAGTGTTTCAAGCAATCTACACAAAAGTTGCTGCATTCGTGGCAACAAAAAAGGCAGTTCAAGGTACTTTTCATTTTGCATTCATTACATTAAATTATCATACATTTAAAACTTGATGCCCATTCTTCTCAGTGACAGAGCTTTATGTAAATTATGATTGATTTATTTTTCTTTCCCAGAATCCACGTCATCCCAAATACGTGGGGGAAGTGAAATGATTCTTAAGAGGGAAAGTGCAGCTGTTAGCAGTATGCATGAAAGCTTTTCTTCTAAATCTGTCCACATGGAGAGCACAATGCAAGAGGCATCCTTCAGCAGTTCTTCAATGGCTGAGATGAAATTTGAAACTATGTCAATGTCTAGTATGTCCTCTATGACATCAGAGTCAGTATATGCAATGAGCTCCAGCAGTATAATGTCCAGCCATTCGCATCTTGAAGAATCTTCAGTTAGAGCAGCCCTCCACAGTTCTCAAGGTAAGCAACAATTCGATTAAAACCAACCAATCAGGCATGCAAGTAATGTTACAATGTAGATGAATATCCTTTTAAAACAATTTATTATTCATAGGCTTGGCTCCAAGAATCGAAGCTCTTCCTGAAGATATCAGCATTGAAACTGGAAAGGTTCTAACGGTAGCTTGTGCTTTCTCTGGAGAGCCAACACCTCGTATTGAGTGGTCACGTGGTGGAAAGAAGCTGCCTGGTGAGGAAGAAAGCAGTAGGTTCCATATTGAGACCACAGAGGACCTAACAACACTCATCATCACTGGTGTTAAAGAGAGTGATGCTGGGGCATACACACTGAAACTTTCCAATGAGCATGGATCTGACATAGCAACTGTTACCATCAGCATTCGATCAAAGTAAAGCCATAATCTCTACCCCTCCCCTTCCTCTATTAAGCAATCTTGATAAGTACCTGGATATCTGTTCCTGTAAATATAAACTATTTTTATACCAAACTTGACATTAATTTATGCCAAACTAGACTAAAGTCTAAAGTTATTATAAAATATGCCATATTGGATAATTATGACTTAGGATTTTTGATCCATTTTTCTGTGACATGTACATAATGTATATAGCCGAATTTAACGGTTATGGAAAATGTATGAATTGTTATTTATAACAATATTAACTGAAACAAATGGAACTTAAAGTTTATCAGGAGAAAGTTTCACATGGAACGAATACCTTGATAAACCTGAAACTAAACTCTGTGCCTCAACAATAAGTTGAAGTCTTAAGATTGCCTCAACAGGTAGAGAGGCTCCCTGTTGACGTTACCCTAAATCTGAGAGACTAAGTTATACCTGCATGTTTAAACGTGCAGTGATATTATAACCATACTCTTATGCATTGTTAATTGAATGTAAGGCCTTGAGTGCTGTTTACATTTTACCCTCATGTAAGCAGGGCGACTAGGCCTTGTGTTCAAACTGACTATGTCATACCACCATTTTAATGACAGGCTCAAGGTGCGAGCGGCCTGCACTTTATGAGCAAAAATGTTTAATGTGCTCTGTTTCTGGCAAGGGACTGCTTGAATAAACTTTCAAATTAACATCTCCTGGCCAATAAGCAAAGTATATCTTGTACTTCCTTGCAGAAGCAGAGCCTCCTCTTGGAGGATTGCTTTGAAGCATTGTGTGTTTGTGTGTTAGCTTTAGAATTCACCAGTTGTTGGGCAAACATCAAGAAAGTGTGCCACAGCAACCACCTGCTGTGCAATGGGAAAGAAATGGATTAGTATCAAAATGCCCTGCACTTTGGTTTGACTTTATGTAGAATTTTAGTATTATCTATATATGCAACCTCCTTGAGTATTAATGATTCAATAAAGCATGTTCTCAGCACTACTCTTTGTCTTGTCTTTATTCAGTGGTCTGAGTGTGTGGCATTCAATTTTGTCACAATTATTTATTTAATATTTTCTTATTTTTTCAACCTGTTTCTCATTATTTGAATAGGAAAGCGGAATAAAGACAGGGAAGTTGATGTTTTATTTTTTTAACAGCACACTTAAGACTTATGGGAGGATATGAATTGAATAGAGTAGGGGGGAGAAAGATTAGACTCTGGCTAACTATGGCCAGGGCAATTCTATAATAGCTTTAGTTTTCAAAACACATCATTTCCGTATTCACTTTTTCGGGTATCTTTAAGCCTAAGACAAGACAGCTACTATATTTTGCTCAAATAGAACTAATAGTAATAGTATTACTGAATGCACAGGGTAAGTAATTGTTAGATACAGGTACAGATTGTAATTGTGCAGCTATGTTATTTAAAAAGTGCAGTTTACAGTCTGCAGGCATGTATATATTTTTTTTTACTATATAAATAAATGCATTGCTGAGCAGATAAGAATTCTTTTAAAACATTATGAGCCCAGATCCCACTGTGTGAATGTAACAAAAATTAACAGTGTTGTTGTTTTAATTATTGCCATTTTAGTTTTATTTTATTGTACAGAACAGCATTCAAATCACAATACTAACATTTCTGAATATTGATGGATTTCCTGCTTTTCCTTTGCTTTTTTTGGGCAGGAACCCACAGAAAGACCATGGCTGTATCCGAGATCGCCACCTATGTCCTCATATAGTGCGCCACTTGAAGGGACAGCCATTTTAAGTGGTGTCCAAAACCATAGTGGACGTTTTCGATTGCACTCATTCTATCCAACAATGCACCGCAAAAACGACTGCACACAGAATCCCCATAATGCAGTGTGAGTGCCACGTCCCGCGTTTTGCCACAATATGGCGCTCGCTGCTAAATCATTCATCCATTCATTTTACAAAGCACTGGTTCATGGCGTAATACGACTCGTGATTCTAATGATTTTTAATTACGTGTAAACTGCTGACATGTTTGCTGCATCAGTGCATAGGAAATGTGGTCCTACAGCTGGTTCAGCCTCCGGACCTGCAGACGGATAATATTGGGCTGTGAGCAACGCTTGTGTGGATTTCAGCGTTTGTCGTCTCACTAAATGAGGTCGCAAACACACGAACAACATCTCCAAAACTACTCCAAGAGTCACTTTATACGTTTTTACCGTTTGATTTGAATCACACAGAGTTGTAAAGCTATTCACGGCTTATTCGCGCCAGGAAAAATCTGTCTTAAAGGAATATATTTTCCCCTATGTATTCCGTATTTTATTACAACTGCGACATGTTGTCTGTTTCTAAATGTGCAGGCTGTTCTTCATAACAGACAGATTTTTTTTTTAAATCCTGTAATGGTTAATAGCCTTATTACAAGTGCTACAGTTAAGGACTAGTACATTTTCGAAATATCATACCTTCTGTTGTCTTCAGTTAATTCGATACGACAGTTGTTGTTTTTATCACGGAAGTCAAACATTATTGAACATGATTGGTTTCCACCAGCAGAGGGCGCTGCGAGCTATACTGACTCGTTGTAGCCATGAAGAACCTGGACGAAAGCAGATGGCTCAATTAGCAAAGGAGACACTGTTATCGGTTTCAAGGGGGCCACATGCCTATTAAGAAGCACTGCTTGTGTGTAGGCCTACTATTTAACAAAACACGAAAAGATTGCGGGATTGTTTTGCACACAGTACTGAACATCCCTGAACTTCCGCCGTCACTCAGGTATGCACAATTACATTAGCAGAAAGCAGTGAGCTTAGAATGCAAAATAAGAAGCCAGATACAAGGCATAAACATAACATAACATAATATTTCAAAAGATCTCAGTTTGAGAAAACTAGTCAGAAACTGTTTCTGTTGTTAATATATTGTTTAAAACAGTTTTTTCTTTTTGTTTCTGTAAATTATTTTCTTATGCTGATTTTTTTTAAGTCGTTCTCATAAAATAATATTGTGTTTGGGCTGTTTGATGTGTACAATATGCTAGTATTTACGTTTTGTTTTTACTATAGCTGTGAATTATTTGTGAACTATAAAAAAACATAAAAACTAAACAAAGGGTCATTCTGATAAACAAACAAAAATATTTGTCAAGCATGAGAAACATAAATGTTACGTTAACCTCAGGAAAGCTGGGGCCTGTTTCTCAAAGGAGGTTAAGTGAAAACTCGGAGTTAGTTAACCCTGAAATAAGGGTAACTCTGGGTTT
>JAUCMU010000714.1:0-10000 GCA_032275025.1 Enteromius treurensis | reverse complement strand
TACATATTTAAATTATTATTTTTAAAAAATTATAGGAATAATTATATCCAAATTAAACGTTTTTGTTTGCATAATATGTTTTATTTAAATTTATAATGTACACACATAATTTATTATTATGTGTATATGTAAATACACATGCACACAGTATATATTTTGAAATATATATTTTGATATTTTGATCTATATAATTTATATTATAAATAAATATATTTAATATATAAACATTAATTGCTTTCTTATATATATGCATGTGCATATACCTCATAAATATGCTTAAGCATAGACATACATATAGTATGTAAACAAAAACTTAAATCATTTGACAGGACACACACAACTTTTTTTTTTTTTAACACATAGTTTAACACATAGTTTAACACATAGTTGTGTAAAAGTTTTGTGTGTCCTGTCAAATGATTGAAGTTTTTTTGTTTAAAAATTAAAATTAAATTAAATTAAAAGGCTTTTAATTTAAAATAAAATATTTTATATATATATATATATATATATTTATTTTGTTTCCAGAAAATTATTAATTTTGCATATTAAGCCACTGATAGTGATGACTGAATAACAAACATTCAGAGAACGGTAATTATGATAGACAAATATGGTAAGTGAACATGCGAGTATTTAACCTTTGTTGTTGAAAAGCATGTTGTTTTATGAAATAATTGATTTTTTTGTTAACGCTAGTTGAATCAGACGTTAAAATCAATCACATCATAATCAGACGACAGTTAGCAGCTCCAGGCATCATGTAGGCTAATGAATTCAACAATATGATAGAACGGTAGTTGACTTGAAATACTACAGGGAAGTCGATGTGCTAAACCATAATGTATTGTTAAACTGTGCTGTGTTGATTATTTTACATTTATTATAAAATATGTTTAAAATCGTGCATTACTTTAACTGTACAATTATTTCCATAATAAATACTTTTTAAAATATTTTTTATCTTATTGCTATAGACAAAACCAACAGTGATGTGGGTGAATACAGATCATTTTATTTTTCATGGGTAAAACTAGGGATGCTTGTCTAAGTAAGCATGGCTAATATGGTTGTTTTGGTTTGTTGATTTATCGGCAAAACAGTGACGCTTGCCTGAATAAATCACTGGTTATTTAGTTGTATTTTAATATTTTGTTAATAGGTTCACTGTCAATAAATATATTCTTGCCTACGCTGTTAGTAAAAATTTTTGTTAATCCTTAATATTTATATGACCATTCATTTTAAACCAAATGTTCATGAGCAGCCCTGTTTTTCATTATTTTCTCTAAAGCAAGCTGTCCTTTGGCCTTTTGTTCTCTCTCTCTCTCAGTCTCTGTCCCTGCCGAGAAAAGACCTTGAAAACGGCTGATCCAGTGATCTGCTCTAAGCCAGAGCGCTCAAGTCACCTCTGAAGAGAAATAAAGAATAACATGTTCTGTTAGATAGAATCGGGGAGAGAAACCTTTCACATTTGCTATCCATGTTCCGGCATGAATCGTCCTGTTTTCATAATCCAGTCCATTACCAAAGACTAAGATCAAGTCCCGAACCTAGTCCTTCTCACTGAACACTCGCCTGTTTACTCACAAGCACACAGTGCTTGGTATTGAGACATATTTCCAATTCATTTCCTCTAGAAATACTTATACTGTAGACTAAACCCTGCCGGTTGTTTTATGATGGATTTATGCATAAATTAAATTTTGAAGAACACGTTAAGTAATAAAAAAGATGCAATGACTAAATAATGCATGTATATAGCAAATTGCTGCTTTTTTCAACACCTTCTGATGTTCATTCCTGTTTATTTGCTGCTGTAACTAGTAGTAAAGGAGAAGATATGGTCAGTTCTTGTGACACTTTACATTCGAAAAGCACCAAAGCAGTATTTACTGTTTGAATCTCATTATAAAACTAACAGAATGGGAAAGCTGAGACTTTTATTTCACATCAAAAGTAAAAAGGAGAAAGTCACTTGCTATTTTTTAGATGGGAGGCTGGAAATAATATTTCATTGCGTTTAGTTCGAGCATCAATTAAATGCAAATGAATCTTTGGATTTTAAAAACTCAGACTGGGTTAACTCACCCCTAGAAGCAAGTCAGATTAAAGATGTAAAATGTGTTGTGAACTGCATTTCACATCAACTGAACAAGGGCTTGTGTTTGCGATTTATTGGGTTGCAATCAAGCAGTTAAAAATCAACCTGCGCACTACAGGAGCCCTGCTCTGAAAGCTCTTTGAGGACAAACGCCACTCAACAAGTCCCATGTGCCCTCAATACATTCAATCTACCTCTCGCTGGGATGCTACTGTCCTTCACACAAACCTCCGGACTGCTCTGATAAATCTGCCTGGAAACCGCGGCGAGTCGTTACCATGTGTGTTAGTGTTCAATGGCTTGCATAATTCATCATCACAGTCAGACCGACTGAAAACACAGACCTGAAGATTGCAGGAACATTAAATGGGATTTTTCATGACAGATTTAGGAAAAAAAGAATACTTTGGATTTAATGACGGTGCATCACAAAGATTTCAGAGTTTTTTGGGAAACTAAATGCAAAGACAGTTTTAACTTTGGTCTCCTTTAATTATAGCCAAGAAATGCCTATTTAGATAAGGAAAGTCTCTATTATGATCAGTAAAAGAACCAACAGCAATTCACTTTTTTATGTACTGTTTTTGAGCATATGGATTATAAAATTGGATCTACCTCATAAACTTGGATGACTTCATTGAATACTCAAAACTCTAAAGAAGATATTTTATTTTTTTATTTAATTTAAATTTGTTCATTTAATAATTACATTTTTAATTTAATTTAATTTAATTTAATTTAATTTAATTTAATTTAATTTAATTTAATTTAATTTAATTTAATTTAATTTAATTTACGGTTTGTGACCAACTCTGTTTATTTATTTTTTTATTTTTTTAATTTATTCACTTTGGACCAAATTTCACATTCCTTAATGCTAATAATAAAGTAAATCTCTACTAGTGTACTGAATTTATTTATTTATTAATTTTATTTATTTATTTATTTGTTTTGTAACTGAAGTAAGCCTGTGCATACACAGTATTGGAATCTCTTTTAATGGAAAAGCTATAAAAACTAGATTAGAAACTATGTGATTATTGATAAGTATTTGACTTGAATTTAGATTTGTCCAGATAACTCTGTCCAGAGCAGGAGAGATTTTGTTTGTAATCTCACTCACTTTGACTAGGTCCTGGCCGCTCTTGTCCCCTGCGGGCCGCTCTCTAACTAAAGGGGCGTCCTGTCATTTGTAGAACGACCAATTAATCAGCTGCAGACTGCCTGTTAGACAGCTTTAAAGGGTCATATTATGAGTAAAAGGCTTTGATCTTTAGAATTTTTACTGTGTAATTTCCTTCTCATTCCAGGAAGAGCATCCGGATCATTTCAGCCGCACATGTCTGATTGTTTTGTGCCTCCAAAAGAGGCTGTTTTCAAAGAGCTGACTATATTAGCCGCTTTTGTTGCTCTGACTTTAAGACTTTCATTTGGAGCTGGGCGAGAATCAGATTGAGGAACGGGTCCATCTCAGTTCATGAGTGTGAATTTGAATTGAATTGGATGATGAATTGAGCTTGTGTTGGAATGACAGGAATAAATGCAGCAGAATTTCATTAGTAAAGCACAACCAGAATGAATAAAAAACGGAAAACATCTTTCGTGTCAATTTAAGGATTTTAATCTTCTTAAGCTTCTTGATGGTTCGTTTGATTCTGAAGACTTGAGTGTACTGTAAAGTTAAGAACTCTGTTTAATGTGTTGTATGAATGTTGCATATGTGTAAATACACACACAGAAATGTGTATATACATGTTGCAAAGACAAAAAATTTTTTTTTTTAAATATTAAATATAATTGTGATTAAGTGTAATTTTACATTTTTTTTTAACTTTGACACTATCCTAGGGTTTTACTCATTTAATTTCCTTCCTTATTATTTTATGTATTTTAATATACAAATCAGAATAAGCATTTTTTTTACATAAATATTGTGTTACACTAAATAACAATGGCATTTTATTCTCCACAAATTTATTTTAAACCTTAAAAGTAGACACTTTAATTAATAAAATTAATAAAAATTGAAGTTTGAATTACAAAAATAGCTAAAAAAATCAACAAGATATATATATCTTGTTTTTTTAATTGAGATTTATACATCATATGAAATAAATAATAAATAAGATTTCCATTGATGTATGGTTTGTTAGGATAGGATAGTAATCGGCTGAGATACAACCATTTAAAAATCTGGAATCTGATTGTGCAAAACATAAACATATATTAAGAAAAGTATTGAAAATATAATGTATTTTTTGATGGAAATGCAATATGTATATCATATATAATAGGTTAATGCATACCGAAATAATAAGTTTAAAAACTACACTTAAAGCAGTTAACTTTGCAATAATGATGTGACCTGTTTAATCTCGCGCAGACGCCCACCTCAGAGAGCAAACACACCAGCAGGGTTTGACTCTTGAATTTGAGGAAGCCGTGTATATTTTGAGGTTGTTTTGTCAGATGTAAAAAAGGCTCACAGGAGGAAAGCGCAGGCAGAGCAGGTAAACAGGGTTTGAGCGTCACAACACCCTGAGAGCCTGTTCATAAAGAGAGGAGCTGCTGGAAGAGTTGCACAACCCCCCATCTACCTGTCTGTCTATCTATCTGTCTGTCTCTCTCCTTTAGGCTGTCGTAGTTTTTCAGACTTGGTATGCCTGCCGTGAGAAACACAAAGTTAGTGCGCTTGTCTTTAGCGAGGAGACACTTCAGAGCGCTCATTTTCCAGCGATACGAAACGAGAGCGGCTCGCTTAGCATCTCCCCAGAGACTCGAGCGCGCAACAACACAGCCGAGGATGAAAGCGTGCGTGTGTGTTTGTGCGCGTGACAGAAGCAGCAGCGTGTAACGCCTTTGAAAGCAATCCGTGCGGTGGAACGGACGGAGAAGCAGCCTAATGAGCAGAGACACGTGATCTTCTGTGAGAAACACAACGGCTCATTGTCATGCAGAAGAGCCGGAGGAAATTATGCTTCTTAATTATGTGCATACAGTCATCTGTTGCACTTCAGCTAGATATCTAAATCCCGGTTAGGAATTGCAGAAGTTGTGCTGCTTTAGTAACCTTAGATTGACTGGGATAAACTTAGATCTATCTGGCAATGTTTACCACGGCTGCCTACTTGTATTTAATTACAAATTCTGTAAATATTTAGAAATATTATTGCAATGTAAAATGACCATGTTTATTGTCCTATTTAAAGCTTGACTGCGCTTATTCATTATATGCATTCATTATATGGACAAATTAAATAAAAAAATATTTTCATGTTAAGTCCTTTACTGCACTTTTCAGAAATGTCCACTAATTAGTGCTAAAACACAGATTCAGTACGTGAACCCTTTCACATTTTTATTAAGTTGATATAGGTATGCATATCCGTGGACTGTTGCTAAAAGTTAATGGTCTACCATTTTGAAACTATGTCCTACACCAAATCCAATCCTAAACCTACTCTATGAAGCTGGGTGTGTGATGCTAAGGTTAAAAAACATCAGTTTTCAAAAATCCCAGCATATTGTTTTGAATATACATGATATTGTAAAATATATTATGCTTTATTAGTCTCTGCTCTGTAAATTTGTGTGCCTCTAGTGTTGATTTCTTTTGGAAACTGTTGGTACATATTTCATTTCTCGCTAAAAAGTGCACCAGGGTACGTTTATGATATGAGACCAAATAGAATAAAAATCCCATTCAGAATTCTCATTTTCAGATGAGCTTTCTCTTTAACAGTCTGCTGTTTTCTCTCCTCGCTGGTAAGGAGCGGTAGAGATTGTCACGATGATCTTTGAGAAGTTGGAAAGTCTTAACGCAGCATGAATTTGAAGACTGTTGGTGAGGCAGCTTCTTCAGTGACACAGAGGTGGCTCAGCTCTCTAAAGGTCAAAGGTCAAAGGTCTCCGTAATCTTGCTAAAGCTGTGAGACAAAGCTTGAAGAGCGGTGCCTGTCTAGCTCTGTCTGTGTGAGTCTGCTTCTGATCTCCTGTGGGAGAACACAAAGATGGACCACGCAGGGTGATAAGAAACTGTCAGCTGCTAAAAGGCGTTTTGCTGAAAACTGATCCACGGGAAGGACTGAACGATGCTTATCTTCTGAATGACAGACAGAGAGAGAGAAAAACCGAGTGAGCACATCACACTGACAGCATTTTAAGGCATCGTGGCTGCGCTTTCATTTGTTTCAAAGATAGACGGCATAATTATGTTACTGTCACTGCTTTAAAATACTGTTTTGACTCATTTAAATATATTGCATTTTGAAACAAATCCTAGAAATTTTTATTTTTAGATATTTTATGTGACAATTTAAAATAATTTTTGTTTTTCCAAAATGCGCATATAAACTTACAATTCTGACTTTTTGTTCACAATTCAGTTTGTATTTTTTAATTCTGACTTTTCTCTCTGTCTCTTTCTTAGTTTTCCCCCACCGAATTATAAGAAAGAGAGTCAAAATTGTGATCTATAATCTCAGATTTGCAAGAAAAACGTCTCAATTGTGAGATAAAAATTCACAATTACCATGGCAGAAATAGACATCCGCAAATCTAGCATACTTATTCTGCTTTAAGTTAAAGGCAGCATCAAATATAGCATTAATAGAAAACACAGTCCTATGCATTGCAATGGAAAAAATACTGTAACTGTATATTCCAAATATAAACTTGATTCTATTTTATTCAGTACTTATAACTTTAAAAGTAGTGTAGAAAAGAAAATATCTCCCCAAAAGTGAATGTCCTACATTTTTACGCTTCTTAAACTATAAAGTTATTATCATAACAACATCCTACCGTCAATCTCCATCAGCATCAATTGCATGTGTCGCACTGAGCCGCTGCCTTTGAAGACCTTTCCAGATCAGTCACTTATGAGGTTCCACCTCAGTAGGTAGCGCAGTGTGATTTGGAATGGAGCTGGTGTGTGTGTGTGTGTGTGAGAAACACAGAGAGAGAAACAGCTGGCATATGAGCCGCTGAAGACAGCCAAAACCACGAGAGCTGAAAGAAGAGTTCATCATCATCTCTATTACACCTCATGCAAACACATAAGAAAGAAAGATAGAGGGACGGTGCAACGACAGACGACAAGAGAGAAAGAGTGAGCAGATAGGAAATACAACGCAAAAAGAGAGATAAACACAGATAAAAAGAGGAGGAGGGAGCAAAGACGAATGGAGGAGGAAAGATGATCAAATGAGCGTTAACCTATAACAGAGGTTTTCGTTATACAGTAGGCTTTCGTTTCAGGTCGGGTCACAACCTCACTTCATCTGCTGCATACAGAGTGTACTAGGAATGCCCTGCTTACAAGACCAGACCAATAAATCCTTATTTACATTATGTGTGCGCTGTTAGTTATGGTAAAAACATTTATGAAATAGTCCAATCTCACAGCAACTCGTACATATTTTATGAATTTGTATGAATGACCAACACACAATCTCACAAACAATTTGTAAGGATTTTACGAGATGGCAAATCTGTGCTAATTCATTTAACCTCACTTGTATGATTTTTTATGATTTGTCTAAACACCATTTGACGGGTAGGTTTAGGTGTAGGTCATTCGTACAAATTCATTCAAATTGACAACTCGTAAAATACGTCCGAGTTAGCAAAAATATTATGAATTTATACGAATTGGCCACCAATTAAAACATGTACGAATTGCCTTGAGATTTGGCTCAATGTACTTGTCACTGAGGTGTTAGACAAATCACACAAAATCATACAAGGTTGTACAAATTTGTACAAGTTAGCACATATAAGCAACCTCGTAAAATACATACAAATTGGTCTTGAGACTGTGTTGGCCAAACTCAACTTGCAATGGTAAGATCACAGACTTGTAACAGTTTGGCAGATTAGTTTTGCCAATTTTTTACTTTAGGGCAATTGCGTATTACATCAAACGCTAGGATTGCAAGTTTATGTCATCTATTACAAGAAAAAATGTTTAGTAAACTTTCAGTTGAAAGGACAATCCTAAAATGCATTGCATTCCCCCCATCATTCCGGATTGTGTTACTTATTTCAAACAGAAAACTAGATTATTTTGCTTGTTCATGCAATAGTAAATATAGTCAATGTTTCTGAGAAAGCTCCACATGGAACACTTATTTAGTTTTTAAAGACGTCAGCCAATCATAGGAGTGAGCGTTTCCATTGAGGTCTCTTAGCGGACACACCCCTTCCAGCAGAGCATTCAAATCAGGACAGAAAATGTGCTTTTACATGCAGTTTATGACTACTAATTATTTGTATGAACCAATGAGCCATATGTGTTCAGAAAGCGCATGAGAGCATCTTAGGTTGTCTTCAATAGGGTGAGAATCCAATTTTCTGCTCTTTGCAACAAAAAGAAGCCATTAAAGGTCTCAGCGCTGCTGGCAGAGAGAATGAATTAGTCACAAAGATGACGTTCTGGGCCGGCGAATGAATTCCTGTGGCTTCTCCCAACAGACCGGAGGATGTCGATCCATAACCAGCCGTAATTTGCGATGAAATTCATACACATGCAGGGTTTAGTGCTGCTAGTTTGTGTACTCTCTGCGGCCGTAACTTAATCTACTTAATCTTTAGTCTACTTGAAGACTAAAGCGAGGAATCTGAAGGACACCAGAGCTGCTCAGTGGAAAATAAATTACAGAAATGCTTAATCCTTTTTATTACAGGAGCAATTCGTATGTTTGTGTAACAGTATTTCATTGTTTGTTGCGTACTCTACAGGACAGGTGCTGTATTAAAGCCACAGGTGTTTCCATACGACTTTATTCTGCTTTTGAGCTGGCATAGATTTTGCTTCCATTCAACGTTTAATTTTCAACCTTTCAGATTTTCAGACTTCTTTAGCATTTATGCGTACTTTTATCTTTTTTAGGGTTTCTAATAATCACATCTATCTGAACTGAGTCTGAACAGCAACCCATTTTAAATGCAAAGACATTTTTGAAAATAATTTTTGACCAGGATGCAAAGGTTAAAGGTCACTTTCACCTCTAAAGCGTCTCCATATAAACACATTTTAGTTTATTACAGTGCAGTGTCACGCGAAAGTAACACAAAAGTAATGTAATGCATTACTTTCCATAAAAAAACCTGTAAGTATGATTAATAATTGATGATTGTTTCAAAATACGTATTTATATACGTTATGTTGTGTAACAATCCTGCGCCAAAACCGGCTAACTTACTGTACGTTTCTATAGTTCTGTTGTTCAGCTGTGGGCCTAATGTACAGTAGTCTAAACATTGTGAGTGATGCAGCTTGACTGTCTGTCTGTCTTATTAGTTTAAGTAATGATAAACAATGTTTAACGCAGAGCTTTGCATTGTACGATGCTGAAGAGTACAACGTAGAGGTGTGCCCGATTCGCTCACGAAAGCAAATTGCGAGCACCTTCCACGGTAGTCCTTGTTAACTACAATAGTTGTCAGAATGTATAGTTTTGGTGCAAGCTCTGTGGAGCGCTGTACCAGTAGACCAATCATAAAGGACTGCACCATCTGACCAATCACAGCAGTGAAGGCTCACAGAGAGGCGGGGTTTAGGCAGACTAATTCTTCAAACTGCTTGTAAATTTAAATTTATTTTTAGCGAAAACTAAAGTGTTTTTTGACCTTGCATACATGTAAACCTGTTTTAAGAGACTCATGAAACAATATTAGCAACCTATAAAATTGCATAATAGGGACACATTAAGTCACTATTTTTCTTTTGTGCCAAAAATCATTGCGATATTAAATACAGATCATGTTCCATGAAGATATTTAGTAAATTTAATTCTGTAAACATACTAAAACTTTTGGTCCCACTTTATATTAAGTGTCCCTAATACCTGTGTACTTACATAGTAACTAGATGTGTATGTAGTATGTAACCAC
>JAUCMU010000713.1:0-11108 GCA_032275025.1 Enteromius treurensis | reverse complement strand
GAACATGTTCCTGGATCAATATCTTTTGTTGGTTTCCTAGCAGACAATACTAGGCCAAACAGAAACTATCTACCAGCCAAATCAGAGGGATCATAAATTTATAGTGGTTAAGCCACTAACCACAGCCTACAGCATAATCCAATCCTCAAGGCCAGGAGCGTACTTCTACATACAAGAATGAAAATGTTTGGCAAACACAGATACAATATATTATTACAGAATAATAAATGGAAGAGGGACTATCTTGCCCCACTACTGGTGTAAAATTATCCTCTATCTGGAGGTAAAAGGGCTCTGGAGTAAATTTATCCTAGCTGTTTTTATGCAGAATATGTCATATTAGATATCATTTTTACCCAAAAACGTACAAAACAAAATACTAAAAAATACATGCAAAAACAAAACAAAACTGAAAACGACCCTGTATTCTAGTCCTGAAATACACTATGTCCAAAAGTGTGGGGTCAGGAAGCTTCTTTAGAATCTTTCTTTAAATATTAGAAAAGTATACTTTTATTCAGCAGGTATGCATTTTGATTGATTTTGATTTTGAAAATTGATTAAAAAAAGGCTACAATTGACATTTATAGTATTACAGAAGATTTAAATCTCAAATAAATGGTTTTGCTAATTTATTATGTATGAAAACTGTTAATTGCAAATAAATTGTAGTTATATTTTAGGATAATAATATTTTCACAGATTTTTCTGTGGCTCTGCTGAGGCACTATTGAGCCTCAGCTCGTCTGGATTGTTTCTCATCTTTCTCTTCAAAATATCCCATAGATTCCACACAGGGTTCAGGTCAGTCTTGTTGGCTGGCCAGTCAAGCACAGCAATACCATGGTCAGCGAACCACTTGGATGTGGTTTTGTCACTGTGGGCAGGTGCTACAGTCCTGCTGGAAAAGTAAATCAGCATCTTCTTAAGGTTCGTCCACAGATAAGTATGAAGTGCTCCAAAATCTCCTCGTAGACGACTGCATTCACTTTGGACTTGATAAAACACAATGGACCAACAGGAGCAGACCCAAATCACTGACTTCAACAGCTTGTATTCTGTGCTTCTGCTGTCTTTCTCCAGACTTTGGACCACTGAGCAACAGTCCAGTTCTTTTTCTCATTAGTTAAGATGCTTCTGATGTTGTTTCTGTTTCAGAAATGTCTTGGCATCCCGTTTCCTGAAGACATCTGAACATGAAGACTTTTAATGAAACCTGTTTTAGTCCACTCCTTGTGAAGCTCTCCCAAGTGTTCGGGAGGACTTCCCAGGTCAATCAGCTTAGCTTGACAGTTTTCTCAAGCTTGCGGTCAACTTCATTCCTTGTGCACCCTTTCCTACCCAGTTTCTTCCTTTCAGTCAACATTGCATTTAATATGCTTTGATACAGCACTCTGTGAACAGCTATCCCTTTCCAACCTGATCTCACGGCAATTCGTACATATTTTACGAGGTGGCTAATTCGTACAGATTTGTACAACCTCACTCGTACAAATTCATACGATTTATTCTAAATCGTACGTATTTTACGAGATGCCAATTCGTATGAATTTGTACAAATGACCTAAACATAACCCCGCCCCTAAACCTCCCCATCCCGTGATTTTAGACAAATCGTACAAAATCGTATGAGTGAGTTCACACGAATTAGTACGAATTGGCACAAATTTGGCACCTCGTACGAATTGCTTGTGAGACTGTGTTGCTCTTTCAGTAATGACCTTCTGTCACTTAACCTCTTTTATACAGCAGGAATGGTCATTGAACAAAATTCAAATGTAAATATTCTAATATTTTGAGATACTATATATTATTAATTCATGGAATTATTAAATAATACCTACGTTAACTTTTAATATTTATTATATTAAACAAAACTCTAGAACATGCCATTGTCAAGGGCCTTCTGCACCATTACTAACAGCCATACCCGAGGGATCTCAGGGTCAGGGACAATTTATCCATTTAAAGTTAAAACATTATTTGTTACTGTACAGCTCTAAATCAATTACTGTGTTCAAAACCTTCCAGGTATTCAATCAATGTGTTGAAATGAAATTTAGGGACATCTACAGTATAATCAGGTAAAACAAAAAGTACCATCTTAACCTAAAATGTGATCATAGAGGAATGTTGTTCCTGGACCGACAAATATGGAACATTTTATAAATCACGTTAAGCCACATTTCTTACGTTACCAATCGTAAACCCCAGTGCATTAGCAAATGGTTTACACAATCCAAAAAACATTCATTATTCAGATTTGGTTTCATGCTTTTACGTGCAATGATACTTTCAACAGATTTTATATGAGCCATTGTGAGCGTACACAACAAGAAACCAAGACATTACAGGAGAAAAGCTTTAAGACAAAAAAAGGTGATTTCCCACAAGCATGCTGTGCTCCACCTCAGTGAGCAGTCCACCTAGAAATCAGACATGCGGGAAACAACTTTCATTTCCCTCTTTGTGTGTTCAAGAGGGTGGACACTCACCCCCCTTCCCTAACCAACAATAGGAGGACACGGGGGAGTGAAAGAGCAGGAGGTCTCCATCTTCAGGAGTGGGACCTCCTCTATAGGTGTAGATGAAGAGGGGGAGACCGAGCTGCCGATGCCCCCCTAACTCCACAGCGGGAGCTCTAGAGGAATGAAAGGGAGTGCGGCAAGACTGGGATTCCAGGCTGCCTCTGTGGAGAGCTTCTTTCTCCTGGCCCGGCAGGCAGTGCAGATCGAACCCGCAGGTCAAGATTCCAGCACTTGCTTGCTTTATTACTCTGACGACCAAGCTAATCACACTTCACACACCGTAGCACCCTCACTACAGTTGGTTTCTCATGTTGAAAAAAACAAAACAGGCTCAATGGAAATACGTGCTTCTACATACATTTTTGCAAACCCGCAATTACTGCACATACATCCAGTGAGTGTCGCTAAAGATTAATGCTCTATCATGTTGGAAATATCCCTACACCAAACCTACAATTACAAAACTAATTGAAAAATGCATGATGCGGCCATGCTATTTTAACTTCCTTATGTGGATTTGAGTTGTTTTGTTGAACTGTACCTGTAGTTTCGCGGGGTTCGAACCAGGGCTTTTCAACATCATATCACGTGAGCTACCAAGCTAACCTTCCGGATTAGAAAACTCATACATTTGAAGCTGTATGCGTGACGTCAATGTTCAAAATGATCATTTTTCAAATCCTGTAGGATATTAACATTGTTTCAAATTCATAACATAACATTCTGCAAGTAACTGTTTGAAAATTACTCTAAATGTACCAATAAATCATACTTGTACAGAAATGTATGAAGAGGAACGTATTTCCAATGACCCTAGGTGGGGGAGAAAAAAAATACAAAAACAGTTATCGTCATTTCAATGGCAAAAATGCTATGGTAAAAAGTACTAGGTACATTGTGAAAAACAATTTTCCTGTAAAATACTGTTAAATCTACAGCTTTTGGATGTAAAAAAAAGAGCAAGTTACCTTATACTTTAGCTTAAAATTTATATTTCCAGAATTCCCTGTATAACACTTTACATTTTATGTTTTTTCATTGAAATAACATGTTTCTTGTTAGTCATGTTATTCTTCTTTGATTAATGCTTCTTCTTTTTTTTTGTTTTTTTTTGTGGCTGGCACTGTATAATTAAAGATACATATTTTAGTACTACAGTAGATTGGTATATTATCATTATAAACAGTATAAAATAAATTAAAATACAGTTTTGCACTGCATATTTCTGTAAAATCCATAAAACTTGTCTACTTCTACTATTATTTTTCACCTTTTATATAGCATTTCAGTTGCAGCCTACGAATTTTTATTTCCGTCATAGCCTTTCTCAGACACTGACCCTTCCACAATTTCCTCTGCCAAGGAATTGCCTTGTTCCCAGGTCCTCTCTGCATCTGCATCTGCAGGTTAAGACACACTGATATGATTTACATGTTATGAGAATACCTCTATCCGGTAAAAAACGCCCAGGGTGGCCCCTAGGAGCCCATGAAAACGCTCACTCATACACATAACCACAGAACCTCCTGTGCTTCGCCCACGTCGTTTCTAAAAAGTGCATTCCATCCTCCCACTAGCCTCGTTTCTCGAGCCTTCATTTTCCCTCGGTATCGGAGTGTGAGCCTTGGGAGGCAACCTGCCACAGACAGACCTGCCAAATAAAAGCTCATTACTGCTAATGTTGCTCTAACATGCCACTCACAGGGGGTGGGCCGCTTGAGGTCATGGTTCAGCAAAGCAGGGCACCAACTAAAGTTAATTACACTCTCCCCGGTGGTTCCCAGGCGCTTAACCCGCTCAGGGTGATGCTGGGACGTCCTGCAGAGCTTCAGATACAACACGACAAGAGGCCTCGTTTAGCTCACTTCTTCGAGAGATACAAGAGAGATACAACACACTTGACTAGAAAACTGCACATGGAAGAAGGTCACATCCTGCTCTCAAAGAATGACAGGCACTTCATTTGATGGTAATGGAGGAGGTAACAGCAGAAAATGTTTAGGAAAGTTACTTTTAAAAGTACTTTCCATCTCCAATGAAAAGCGATTACTTGTGTCAGCTATAAAGCAATGCATGCACTTATCATTTATCTGCACAGCACAAAAATTTAATAATACTTTATTTATTATTAAAGGTTTTTTAATACTAAATATTTTTCAATATTTTTAAATATACCAGAAACTTTTACGTTTTCAATAATTAAAGGCTTGTTTAAAGAAAAAAAAAAAGTCATTAATTGACTACACACTTAAATGTGACTTTGCTTGCAGTGTAGATTTGTTGCATTGCATCAAGCCTGTAGCGCAGACATGGTGCCAAATATAGGTCCTACGTCCAATGTTACAGGAAAGGGGTACATTTTCATTAAAAAATTACATTCATAAATTACGTTTATGCATCTGCAGCTGCTTTTATCCAAAGCAAATCTTGGTTTCACAAAATACAAACAACTACTGTATAATACCCAGGTTAAACAAATGAATAAGTTACATGAAAGCTACACTTTATCAGTGTGCCGAATGTTTAGCAGTGTTTGAGAGCTGCCCATCGAGACTGTGGTAAGCTCTCTTGGGGATGCATTTGAGGGTTTTAAATATATTACTCTAAGAATCTGACCTGCTTATAGCGTTCCAGAAAGATCCAGTCTCTTCCAGAGAAGGGTGCATAGAGTGTACAGCAGCTTAACAATAAAACAACCTCTGGATATTACTTTAGTTTACTTTCCAAGAAACTACTGCAGGTGTTGATGTTGAAGAAAAGGTTTCCATTGAAGAGCTGGAGAACTGGAGGGTGCTGAAAGTGTTCACACTGCAGCTAAATACACCTGCCCACTCCTCTTCTAAATGTTCAATCTTGTTCTGTTCACAAAGATTTCTGTAATTTACACGAGTGATAACCACATTCCAGAACCTAATTTACTCCTGAAAAAAAGAGAGATAGCAACAAATATGTGTCTTTATTAGTAAATTAACACTGCCATTGTTTCTTTCTTACAAGCCCATATTGTCCACTTCAGTCCAAACAGCAATGGTTATGTAAATGCAGCACATCTGTTGAAGGTGATTTATTGGTAATTGTCAAAACAATAAGACATTTTATTTCATTAAAACAGCTAATTTAGCTAGATTCTTTTTGCATTTCCAGTTTGAGCTTTGCATAAAATTCTCAAGTATGCAGTCATCATTTAAAAATATTTTGAGAAATAGTTTGATAGACTTACACTAACATAAACATATCTGGGGATAACCATAGGGTTTCTTCATCAAAGTCTGGAAAGCGACCTTCATGATATCTCACAATCCAATTGTCTAGAATGATATAATAGAATCAAACTTCCAAAAATGCCACATGGCCCTTCTAAGTGCAACTGGTTCCTGCTCACAGCATATCTTAAGAAAAACTCCTCTTTCTCTAGCAGGGCCTGATAACCACGCACAAAATGATGCATTCACATACCACAGTGAGAGTCTAGGTCTTAATGGTCTGGAACCTGTACTGTGAGGACAGATTTCAAGAGAGGCTTTTGTCACTCAATGTGTGGTCTCCTATCTTCACCTATGAAATCTACACTACCAATCCTTCTCAATCTTTTGTTTCTTTTTAAAAATTAATTACTACTTTTCAGCAAGGATGGATTAAATTGGTCATGTGACAGTAAATATATTTGTAATTTTTTATTTCTATTCATTTAAGAAACTTTAAAAATGGCCTCCACCTACTGTAAATATTAAGCAGCACAACAGTTTTCAACTTGAGCACCAACTTAACATATTAGAATTACATCATGTGAAACTGAACGATGACTGCTATATTCAAAAATGTAGGCTATATATATAAAAATAATAGTTGTAACATTTCACAAAAGCATGTTTTTACTGTATTTTTATTAAATAAATGCAGTCTTGGTCAGCATAAAATGCTTATAACTTAGACACCATACTTTTAAAAAGAAGTATACGCATATTACAAAGAAATCTAGATTATACAGTGTCATATGACAAAACCAACCACAGAGCAAGATTGTTCAGAGGCAAATCTCCTGCACGTCATAAGATGCATTTTTGGAAGCGTCTCTAGGTCAGTGGCACAAAAAATGCATCTCCCTGGTTGCATCCCACCCATATTTCGACCAAAATTTTGTAATATTCTTCAGCAATTCAGCAACACTGCCCATCCTTAAATATTTATTTAATCCACAAGCCAAACGGACTACTGACGGCTGTTTACACACACCCCGGCTCTTTGCTGGGGAGTGGGGTGAAAGGGAGGAACATTTGCAAAAATGTTTTCATAAGAGGTGAAGTGTGCTTTTCAACACATTCCTTATTCCAAAGCATAGTGGTTTTTGAGTCACTGCCATATGACCTTATTAGCTTATAAAAAGGACAATTATACAGGATATCATCTAAGTGGAGTAATAAATGTAGCATAAAGAGAAGGGAACGTCTGGCACATGCTTTGAAAAGGAGCCACGGAGCATTCAGTCTCTCCCTGACCAAGCAAGGCCCTGATGACAGAGGCAGAGATGGCATCCACTGATAACGGCTGTTCATCATCACATTTCTCTCTACAGCCGCATTGGCATCGCTAAAGAAGATGGGTCCACACTCACTTCAAACCGGCTATCGACCTGACCGGTCAAAGTCATGCAGAGTGAACAAAAGCCATAAATGATGACAGACAGAATGAAGAGGGGCAAAGCACATGTAAACAATCTCCTGCCAGGAGTGATTCCCTCCCAAAATGTGCTCTTTACAGGATTTAAGTGTCAGGAAGCAGTGATTAAAAGCCTCAGATGGGACATATTTCACTATTCATGTTCGTATGATAGCATCAAACTAATTTCTCACAATTCAGCTAATAAATAACGCAACGGGTGATATGGAGAAGAAGGTCTATCAAGGTTTGCTAAAGTAAAGCAATGCCATTAGGAAACTACCTCCTGACATAGCCAATAGATTTTAAAACAAGGGAGGAATGGCATTAAAGCAGCTATTAGTGCTATGATCAGAAGCGCAGCGGTCAGAGCTTGGTGAGCAAATTTCTTGAACATGTTTGAAAATTGGGCGCAGAGTTAAGACCATGACTCTTCAACAAAGCATGTTATTCTGCAGACTAAGCAAAACTAAGACCAAGCCAATGCCACATTTTTCAACTTGGTGATTTTTTTCTGCTCTTCTGAAACCAAATACACCTCTATGTTTTGCTTGGCAGTCATGCTAACACTAAGGCGTAGCTCAACAGGTTCTGGCCAGTGCGTTACCCAGAGCGCTCAAGGGATTGTAGAGTGCAATGGAAACTCTCTGTTGCTCAAACTTCACAAACTCTCGCAGTTAACATGCTAAAAATCGAATCGATACGCTGTTTAAACAACTTGATTTAAAAATGCACGCTGCAACATCTGTCATGCATTGCTACGTTTCTCAACAAAACATCCAACTTAAGAAATTGCTGATGACAAGCGTAGGAAAATATGCAGAAAATATAACAAATTGCTTGGATACCTTGCATCTGAAACTTTATAAAAGTATTACTTTATAAAACTGGAGAGTTGAACTGAACCGACCTCTCTAGCACTTCTTGTGGCCAAGGGCTATAAACTGAAAACGTCTTTGTACAACATATTATATTACTATATTTATTATATTAATCACCATTTTGTAATGTTAAAGATTATTATATTTAATAATCAAACAGCCAATATAATTTACTGATAAAAAAAAAAAAGAGAGAAAAGCTTTTTTGGCCTTTCCAGGACTCCTTGTAGAAAAACAGCACAAAAATTGTAAACTTGAAATGTCTTTGGTACATTACCATACATCTGTCAAAAATTATTTTATTTTATCAGCAACGCATTCAGCTTAAGTAATTGCTGTTCAAAAACCTCACCGAAACTCTGGACTTAGAACAAAAGTGAAACAGGTTAGATTGTGATGTTGGCCCATTTTATGCAAAATAACAGCCTAATTGCATGGCAAACCAGGGAACAGTGATTAGTCATCATTACAAGTCGAGCGCAGCCAAGAACTTCAGAATGCTTCCTCGATGAGGAGATATTGCTTTGAAATATTTCTCAACTCTGGAAAATGCATATACCAAAAAAAAAAAAAGAGTAACAAAGCATGCTTAGGAAATAGCTAAATTGAATTTTCCATTGTAACCGAAAGCAGTTTCAAAATAGCCGGCCAGATTTGCTTTTTTTTTAAATAACAACTTCTAAATATAAAATAAGAGCAATTTGACACACAGTGAAGAACCTTAGATTAGCAGGTCAGCCGCATTGCCCTGCGCTAAACAGCTAGTGTATCAGAGCCCGCCAGTCTCAGTCAGGGGCAATTGGGCCTGGGGTTTGTTTTCCCATGAGTCATCTATAAACTCCGCTCAGGTGCGCAGTGTCCTCATCCAGTGTTTTACACACATCGTGTGATGTCATCCAGTCACTGGCCTGCGAGCACAGCAAAAATAATATTTAGCCCTTAAAAAAGCGTTTCTTGGATTGGTTTCTATGGTTACTTAAATATTGTGAAGAGCTGGTGGGACACCCGTAACACTATAGAGGACAAAGGTTAAGCTTTGCTTTGTACAGCATCGTCTGCCAGTTTAAACTGGACTCTGGGTTCTGGATGATCTTTAAAGGCGCACAACGCATCTGGATATTTGAAAATACATCAATGGACGGACAAATAAATAACTGATAAAGATCTACTGAACAAAAAAATCATGATGTAGTACAGAGCTGCTGTAGGGCAGTAGTGTCCAGTGCTGTATGTGTGGTGACTGAAACTAGTCCATGGTATTTTTCATGCGGGATTACTAGGTTTACCTCTATATAGAATTCTGTGAGATGGCACAATGGTCTGCAGCAACCTAAGTCCAAGAACTACCCCCTTCTGCTCACCCCTTAAAAATAGCCTTAAACAAGAGGGTCTCTCACTGGGCCAACATCAACATCCAATAAAGCTCAAAGATAAACACGGGGCTGGTTCCATGGCAGAGTAGATTTCATCCCTTGGGAAACGTAGCCAATTCTCCCCCATCTGCTCAAACACAAACCTGCTGCCTTTAACGCCGAACAAAAAACGACTCCTGTTAGAAAACATTACCTGGAATTTTTACGTGATTGTCTTCGAGCTGCCGGGAGAATTATATATCACGGTGACCTTCGGTTTTGATTGGCTTCTATCGGCAACAGGTCAGTTGCTCTTGGAATCGATTCTTCGTATGACTCCCTCCTGCACTTATAAGGGAGAGAGAGGTTTGAGTTTAAAAACATCAGCTACGCTGCCATCTCGCTTTCACAATGTCCTTGAATGTGTACCAAGATAAAGAGAACAATTTTATGCTGGAGCACGCTCAAGAAGCGGACGAGTCGCAGGTGTTGCACTGCAAACGGAGAACCTTATTAAGATAAAGACGACACTTAATTGGGTTAATTAGAGCATGCATAAATTCTTACATCTATATTTTCACATCAAAGGCATTTTTTCTTAACTGATTGGGTTAAACCATGTAAAAAAAACTTCTATAGGGTCTTCTCCCATCGACACTCAGTGTGTTGTTTGAAGTCAAATGTCTGGCGTATTGGAGTATTTCGGCCATTCAATACACTCCTCCCTTGTCAACAGATGTTTCAAGGCAATGAAGAAGCAGGAATCATGTGACAGGGGAAGAGTGTGGGAATAAGCTCGAAACGACGACTAAATGTGTGTTTTTTTTGTGCAAAAGTCAATTCGTGCATTACACCAATCTACTGCAGATCTGTCACTATGTGCCAGTGAGCAGATGTTTGGCTTTTTAATGATGCAGCATCTGGGATTTCTTACAACAGCGTATGATACAATAACACGACCATTATTTACACCAACCCCAAAATACTTTGCGAAGCACACAGAGTTACATGGAGTGTTCACATGTGACTTTTTTTAGACATGTCACCAAATTACCAAGCTTTGACATACAAAAATTACTTCTCCCAATTAGTTTTTTTTTTATATATATATATATATGTATAAATCTATAATAAGTTGTGTGTGTCTATGTGCTAAAGATAAAAATGTCAGGTTATACAAAATTTTGAGGTACAGTGTGCTGTTACAAATTTAGTTTGGCTGACAAAAAACAAACAAACAAAAAACTATTAGTTTTGTTAAACATTGTATGTAGATTTGTCAGTATCTGCAAAATGTTAATTGTTTTTACCAAAATAAAAGGGATGATACAAAATGAATGTTATTTCTTTGTATTTATTTTGTATTGATCTGAATTTTCACATTAAAGGGAAAATAATACATAAAAATGACCCTGTTGAAAAAATGGTGTAAATTTTGAACAGAATGAAGACGTGTACATCTGCCATATGTTGTGTGAATATATATTTTTTCATTAAGATAAGATAAGAGAGATAAGAGAAGTCTTTATTAATCGCGAAGGAAATTGTTTCACTAGTGGCTGCATATTTCCAGAACTACAGATGCAATGAGACAAGAGAAATCAAGAAAAAATACAGTATCAGTCAACTAACATGTATAAATAGAATAAAAATATATCTGTATATTAAAAAATAAAAAATAAATACTAACT
>JAUCMU010000712.1:0-11109 GCA_032275025.1 Enteromius treurensis | reverse complement strand
TTGAGTTGCCATGGAAATGGGAGACCTGGCTTGCCCTCCTGGGGTGTCCAGTCGGGGGATGACTCCAATGTGAGTTGTCTCTCGGGTTGGTAAAGGGCATTAAAGATTGTTAATATTTGTTAAATGTAACATAGTTTGTGACTGATTGGTTCAAACGCTACAGTATTGTAAGCCATTTCCACTTTTATAAGGGAAAAATCAGCTGCGCCGCTACGCAGTTATAGAGGCATCACTGACTGGACAAATTTAGTCTTCGGGCACCTGCTAGATGTAAAAAAGCTGGGCGTAAGCCCTACGCTAGACTTTGCATAGTTCTGCTTTACGTTAAATATTTAAACCTGTTGCACCAACTCAAACTACGATCGGGTGCAGCTACAGATATAGATAAATATATAGATAAAGCCAGGGGTGGATTAGCCTTTTTGGGACCAAGGCAAACACAAGGGGCCCTCTACATCTTTTGTTTCACCTTTTTTTCTCACCTGGTTTCTGTTAATAAACCCACCCTCCGGGGTTTGTGTTCACCGCATCTCCGTGTTTTGTCGTGTTCTCTAGCGCCACAGATCACTTTGGTGGAGAATGCGGGCATTACAACTGGCCTAGAGAACGACAAACACCAAAGGAAAAACACATTCAGAACAAAACCTCACAACTTGGTTTCAAAACGGTTTCTCATAATTTTCTTTCTCTCCATCTCACAGGCGCGCGCTGCTCTCCCCAAACATCTGAATCATGGAAGAGTTTCTGAAGCAGCTTAAGGAAATCAGTGTCCGCCAGCAACGTTATTTTGAACATATGGCTGAGCGGCAAGCCACGCTGGAGGAGCGGATGACACAGATGCGCTCCACTGCTGCCCAGACAACACCGCTGCCAGATCCCCGAACAGCCTCCGCTCACCTGATGTCAAAGCTGACGGTGGATGATGATGTGGAGTCATATCTACGGATATCTAGGCGACTGTGACAGTGGAAGGATGGCCATCCGACACCTGGGCAGGCGTGCTAGCCCCACTACTTTCAGGTGAAGCCCAACAGGCTTATTTTTCACTTCCAATGCATAATTATAACCAGTTGAAAACCGAGATTTTAGCCCGGCTGGGACTGTCGTAAACTTTTGCTGCCCAGTTATTCTTCGACTGGGAATATAAAGTGCGGTAACCTCCCCGTGCTCAAGCCGCCGAGCTAATGTGGCTAGCCGAACATTGGCTGTTAGAGGACGGAACAACTGTTCAACAGGTGGTGGAGAAAGTAGTGGTGGACAAAATGCTACGCGTCCTGCCCAGGAACATGAGACAGGCAGCAAGTATGAGGGGACCGCGCACTGTGAACAAGCTGGTGGAGGCAATGGAGCTGGCGGACACTGCCTTCCATCGGGACGCTGGGGAGAGAGCGCTGTCTTTTCCCCGGAGGGTGGTCCAGGAGCGACGCACGCCAGAGGGCACTCAGCGACCAGTACACAGGCCGGTAAGCCCCCGGGATGAACCGATGCCCACCAACCCGCCCACACCGGCTACAAAGAAATGGATGGCAGGCTGCGCGGTGCACCTGGAAGTTCCAAAAATATCTCCTAAAATAACTATTGAAGCTCAAGGAAGGAATTATAAAGCTGTTCTTGACTCTGGAAGCAGTATTACATTGATGAGACCCGAGGTGATAGGACCCCGGCCAACATTGAAAGTTCCCTGTCACAAGCCCTGAAAAAGGCCCTCACGTCAGAGCCAGTACTCCACGCCCCAGACTTCAACCGCCCCTTCCTGGTGCAGACCGCTGCTTCCGACACAGGACTCGGAGCCGTACTCTCCCAGGAGCATCAAGGTGAGGGGTATCCGGTCGTTTACATCAGCTGTAAGCTGACGCCAGCTGAGAAGAACTACGCCACGGTGGAGAAAGAGGCCCTCGCCGTCAAGTGGGCAATTCTGGAGCTCAGGTATTACTTACTTGGAAGGAAGTTTACTCTCTTCACAGATCACGCGCCTCTGCAGTGGATGGCCCGGGCTAAAGACACTAATGCCCGGGCAACTCGCTGGTTCCTGACGCTCCAGGACTTCCACTTCGACGTGCGACACTGGGCGGGATCTGCGAACTCCAACGCAGACGGCCTCTCACGGTTTGGGGCAGCTTACGCAGGTCTGTTAGTGGTCACTCCCCACCCACCCCGTTTTATCCCCTCTCATCTCTTTTTCCAGGACCAGGACACCGCTTAGAGGGGGGGGGGGAGTGTGACGGGCGCCAATCAGCGTGGTCCTGGAAACAAAGGATCCACACCTGGAATCCATCAATCCGGGCCAATCACTCACGGCCGGACGAATATAAAAGGAACACCAAAACAAGGAAGTGTTGAGCTACGACTCCATTCTGTTTGGCGTATGACTTACCTGAATTCTCTATTCCCACAGACGAGACGCCGTGAGCGACGAGCCCGGATCACCACTAAGGATCACTGGAAGCACTCACCACCGCGACCTGGGGAAGGCTGAGCACATTCACCGCCACCATCACCACTGTGTTGACTCACCTGGTTTCTGTTAATAAATCCACCCTCCGGGATTTGTGTTCACCGCATCTCCGTGTTTTGTCGTGTTCTCTAGCGCCACAGATCACAACACACAAAAGTAAAATAATATACTCTGACTTTCTCTTGCTCTGTCTTTTCTGTATCTGAACTGCTCTTCATCTCCCTTGTCTTTGTGTCAGTCTTTCTCATATTCTCCCTTTTCTGTTTGTCTTTGTCTGCCTGTTTCATCATCTCACATTTCTTCATGTATCTGTCTTCTTTTCCTCTCTCTTGAACATATTTTTATGCACATTTTGTTTCTCTTACTAATCTCTTACATTCTGCTTTAATTGGTGAGGGACAAATAAAATGAATTCTAGGCTTCTGCTTTAATTTTTGTGTCCAAAGTTCTGTGGAGAGTGATGAATATTTTTATGGACTTAAGTTTAAAAGTTATCATACACCATGCTATGTTGTGTATGGCTGGGATGCTCAGTTCAGATGTAGTTGCTAAAATCTGGCCTTACGAGCTTTGGCCTCAGCAAATCTTGCAATGACAGATTCCATATCCAGTGACTTCCTGACATCCTGCTCGATGGAGATGACAGTAAGTGCAGACAGCCTGTCCTGAGACATAGCTGACCTAAGGTATGTTTTTATTAGTTTCAACGATGAGAAACTTCTCTAACTTGAAGCTACTGTTACAGGGAGAGTGAGGAGTAGTCGTAAAGCTATACTCAAGTTTGGATATACGTCAAGTATGTTCTCTTTATATAAGTAGTCTAGCATCTCAAATGGTGAAAATATATGGGTTGGAAAGGACCTAACTGCACCCTTTACCTCAAGCTTCAGGTCTTCTGCATCAATGTCATCCAATTTCTGTTCTAATCTGTGGCAGCATTCATCCAGCTTCCCTTCATTTTCAGTGTTTCTCATCTTTTCAATTGAGTATATAAATCCATAAAGCTTGTAGAAGATTTCCATGTTGGAAAATCTGTCTTCTATTGTGACAAGAGCTGTATCTACTAGAGGCAGGAAAAAAAAAAATCTTTTGAAGAGCTCTTCTGCAGTTGACTGAGGGTGTACTTACACTAGGCATGGTTGCCGTGAACCGGGCCAGATTACGATTGTCCCCCCTCCCCTCTCCCCCACTGGCCTGCACTCACATATGATTTCTACAAGCGTGCCGGAGCACGCTTACGTCATTATGGTGCGACGGTTTCTGGATAAACAGGAAGAGCGGCACTCTCGCTGAACGCAATGGAGTCCATCGCTGCGGTTTCTTTGTGGATAATAATTTTGAGTTGTTTGGTCCGCGGTGGTCCACAGCCCTCTCACAGCCTGTTGCTAAACCGGTCTGTCACTTTTATGGCACGAAAATTTACATGCAATTTTTGCTGCTCGTATGAGGAGGTTTGCAAGGTACCAGCTGAAGTGCAGCAAGGACTTTGCAGCTTACCGACTACAGTTCCCGTACATCGACAAGGTGAGAATTAATATACTGAAATGTCATTGATTACAACTGAAAAGTGTATAATGACGTTTGAAATACCATGTGTGTATAATGTTTTTTTTTTTTGTAATGATGACAGTAAGCGTTCTATAGCTAATAATCATGTAGTACTCTGTGGTTAATATGTGACCCTGGTCAACAAAGCCAGTCGTAAGTGATCATTTTCCGAAACTGAGATTTATACATGATCTGAAAGGCTTAAGACTGGTTTTGTGGTCCAGGGTCACATATTAGCTACATTTTTGTATTAAGACACCTGTATTAAATGGGACACATCACTTTAATATATACACTGTAATAGTAGTTGTAGTAGTTGTTTATTTAATTACACTTCAAAGTGCTGTAAGGTAATAGTGTATGCATAAACTATATACAGTTAACAATATTTCTTTATTCTGCTGCAGGACCATATGGATTCGGCAGAGATCTGGTGTGTGGTGGCAGCATGTTCTCAGCAGCTGGACAGACTGTGAGTGGAAGGCTAATTTCAGAATGAGAAGGACAGCCTTCTTGCAGTTGTGCAATAGCCTGAAGCCTAACCTTCAAAGACAGACCGCTACATTCAGGAAACCAGTTCCCATGGACCAACGTGTTGCAATATGCATATGGAGACTGGCCACAAATGTTGAGTTCAGAACCATCTCCCATTTATCTGGGATTGGTCAGTCAACTGCTGTTAGCATTACCAACCATGTAGCCTCTGCAATTGTTAAAAGATTGCTTTCCCTTTTTATCAGAACACCCTCTGAACAGGAATTTGAAAGCATCATTCAGGGTTTCAGAGACAGGTGGGGCTTCCCACAAAGTGGAGGAGCTATTGATGGCACTCATTTTGGGATTTTACCTCCGCCTGTAAGGTCTGCAGACTACTACAACCGGAAAGGTTTCTACTCTGTTATTCTGCAAGGTGTGGTTGACCATCGACTTATGTTCTGGGACATTAATGTGGGATGGCCGGGCAAGGTTCATGATGCAAGAGTTTTTGCAAATTCATCCTTGTTTGAGAGGGGTCAGAGTAATACCCTGTTCCCTCGTATAACAGAGAGGTTTGAAGGAGTAGATGTGCCAGTGGTAATTTTGGGGGATGCTGCATATCCATTACTGCCATGGTTGATGAAACCATATCCAGAAAATCATCAAACAACCCCGGCACAGACAACCTTCAACAACTGCCTCAGCAAGGCACGGATGACTGTGGAAAGGGCTTTTGGCCTCCTGAAAGGATGGTGGAGATGCTTAATGAAAAGGTGTGATTGTCGCATAGACAACATGAACACAATTATCAGCGCCTGTTGCATGCTTCACAATATTTGTCAAGTAAATGGTGAGGAATGTGAGGAAAATGTGAACAGTGGATGGAATCCTCTTAATCCAGCCACCAGGTCAAATGCCACCAGAGATGCATTATGTTCATATTTCTCAAGTCATTCTGCTACTATATTCAGTGCATTTAAATTTATTCTATGTACTTATTGGTTTACTATGACTTATGTTTGTGCTGTTGTCAACAAAGTCATATTATTCATTTCATGAACAGTGCAGGAGTTATTTGTTAATAACACACCCAACATAAGATACTGCTCAAAATATTTTATTCATAAAATCAGAAGCACTTCCCACAGAAAACAAACAGTATTGCATAGAACATAACCTTTTGCAGTGGTGAAAAAAATTAGAAAACAAATCAAATACAAAGTGCTCTATATTAAGGCACTTCTGGGAAAGAAGTTTTTTCAAAAATGTAAATTTGCTTGCAGTATACTTTCCTTCAATGTGCAGACATACCTGAGTATCATTATTCAATACAGCATAGGAGGCATAGGGTTGAGGTGGAATAATAAAATGTAGTGGTAGTGCATAGTGTCAGTGTAAAGTGCATAGTACATATATGCTACAGAAAATGAAACAACTTTTGGTCAAATTTACCTTTTACAAACATTTTAATAATAAAACCCCCAAAAAAGATCAAACTTAACTTTTACAATAAAATGCTAATTTTTAATACAATAACAAAAACTAGTACAACTACACCTTTACAGGTTACGATAAACATTTGTAGAGTTATCATGCTCAGAGTAGGGTGATGATGTCTCAGCATGGTATGTATACCGCAGATGAGGAGGAGGAGTAGCGGGAGGAGGAGCAAGAGGAGAGGAATGGTTAGGATAGGGATGGTGATGAGAGCGTGAGGGAATCATGACATCAAATAGTCTGTTCATGGTTTGCAGGAACATCATTTTTGTTTCTTTGCATTCCTCCCTCTGCTGTTGCAGTCGAGGCTCCTCCATTTGTACTTGAGCCTTCATCCAGCTATCAAGCATTTCTTTCTCCTGCTGGTAACACAGGTGCTCCCCTTGCATGAATTCTTCATGATGCCGTTTCTGCATGTCTAGAAAGGCAGTCATCATGTCACTTACTTCTTCCTTTCTCTTTTTGCCTTGTCCTAAAGGTATTGTTTCAGGTTCAGTCCTTTCTGTTGTGTCCTGTGTCTCATCACCAGTGTTTGAAGCAATCGTTGAATCTGAACTGAGTGATGTGACTGTTGAAATAAAAGCAAAATAAACAAAAATTTAAACATTTTAAAAATAACAGTAAACAAATATCCCTAATGGATTTTTTTTTCTTTTTGTAGTAAAACCCAGTTTAATCAGCACACACATGGTCAAATTGTGGAAAAAAAGGATGTACTACAGTAACCATGGTTTATTGGTTGGATTTGTAGTAAAACCTTGTATACTTTACTTTAGGGACATGCACATACTAAATCAACAGAATAGCTATCAAATGTAACTGGTCTGGATAATAATGTTACTCACAACTTTGGGATCTCCAGTCCTGTGTCCTCCATTTCAGATGACGAAGATTCCAGCGATCTTTGCAGATGGGACTCCAGCACATTCGGTTGACTAGATGGTTTGCTGCCAATTATGCTGTCGACAGCGTCATACCATTGAAATGTATCTTTTTCGTCTGCAGAGCTGCCAGATTTACAGAGTGCATCCCGTACCTTTAAATACTGTGCCCGCAGTTTTTTTTACCTTGTCTCGACACTGCTTGGTGGTTTTTTGGTATCAATGATGAATAAGATAATCAAGGATTTTGCGAAATATATCGGAATTTTTATGCGTTTTGTCTAGCTGTTTTTGTATGCTCTCATCTGGCCAAATTTCCAACAAACATTGCACCTCTGCTGAAGACCAAAGCTACCCTTTCCCTGCCATACTGGTTTTGGAGCAAACAGGAACAGGAATTCGTTGCAAACAGGAACAGGAATTCATCGCAAAAACATGACGTCACACATCCTGTTACATGCTCCAGCGCGGTTAGCAGTCACACTACATGCGATCCGCGCCCGAGTCCAACTGAACAGTGAGTGCTCTGGCACACCTCTTCCAAGCGGGCCAGGGCCAGCTAAACATACCGCACACGGGCACGTTTCGGAGCACTCACACTAGTCAAACGAACCACGCTTTGGTGGTCAAATGCACTCGGGCACAGTTCAAACTGCCTAGTGTGAGTACACAGTGAGTGTGCTCTGTTCCTTCATACTCAAACTGTTTAGTTTTTCTTCTCTGATGCACCTCAGGCCAGCACATCTCCACCTCAAGCGTTTCTGCTATCTCCCTAGCATCTGTTTCGGCAGAATTAAATCCATGATTGCGAAATTCCTGCAGGATCTTCCTTACTTTATTTATCTGGAACAACACATTGTACCACACAATGGTACTTACCACAAAATACCACTTCTGCAGCTCCTGGCAGATGCTTTCAGCTGCTGAGACAACATCTGCATCTTGTTTCTCTATGACGTACTCCTTTAGAGCAGATAATGCCTTTACAATTTCAGGCAACTGGTAACAAATAGCTTTCACAGCTTCAACTCTGCACTCCTACCTGGTGGCTGACAATGCCTTCAGTGTAAAATTCTTGACATGTTCTTTGAGAATGGTCCAACGGTGAACTGAAGAGCTGAAAACAGTGTAAAGCCGCTGTAACAGCCCAAAAACTGATGGACATCACAGAAGACTTGGCTGCATCACCAACAACAAGATTCAGTGTATGACTTCCAAAAGGAATGCATAAAGCTTTGGGATTTAGTTCCAGCACTCTCTTTTGGACTCCCTGCTTTTTACCTTACATTTTGCTCCCATTATAATAAGACCTCAACAATTGTACAGAGCCAGTCCTAGAGTTTCTAGGTGGCCTAAACATGTCTCACATAAGCCTTTTCCTGTTGTGTCAAGTCCCTGAAGAAATCCAACAAAGTGTTCATGGATGGAGACACCCTTTGATAATTCACAACTAACAATTCTTAGCACTACTGATAGCTGTTCACTGTGACTGAGCTCTGGTGTGCAGTCCATAATCACTGCATAGTATTTGGCTGTTTTAACTCTCTCAACAATTGCATCAGTTATACATTTTGCCACAATGGAAATTATTTTATTTTGAATCTGTTTACTTAAATAAGTGTCACTTAACTTTTTTTTTTCTGAATTCTCCTCAAATGCTCCTGCATGACTAGATCAAATTGAGCCATTAACTGTACTTGTCCAAGGAAATTTCCATTACCTGACTCAAACAATCTGTCAGAGAGGCCACGAAATGCAAGATTGTGGTCTGCTAGATGGTTTACAATTGCAATAAATCTTCTTAAAATCTCTTTCCAGCGGTTGACTTCAAAGGCAATTTGTCACGCCGTCAGGCAGGGTTTCAGGTTCTGTGTTTGTTTTAATTGTGTGTTTGTGTTCACGTGTCTGATCATTTGTAACCCGCCCTGTCATTATTGCTTACTTTCTGCCAGCCCTGTATGTGTCCAGGTGTTTTGTTTCATCTTTGATTGAATAGATTATTTAAACTGTGTCTTGTGTTAAGCATTTGTTGATCGATAACGTTTCATGTCTGCAAGTTGGTCAAGTCTGCTTTGGTTTTGCGTTTTCGTCAGCTCTATTGAATTTGGTTTTGGAATAAATGTTCACATTATCATTAAGCTTCCTGCCTCTGAGTCCCTTGTTCGCCGGTGAGAATTTGGATTCGGAAATGCCAGAGTTAATCCCCGCTACTCTTGATCAGTCTCGGTCTGGTGCCAACCCTGAATTCAGTCCCGAGAGAGTCCCAGATCATTCATCCCAAGCTTCAGCTCTCAATCCAGGCTGGTCACCGGAGGGAGACCTCTCCAATACTTTTTGGGGGAGGGGTGAAGGTGCCTGGTTCACGATGGGGAGGGGTGGGTCGGTGCTTGAATCACCTGTATCTATCTGTGACTTTGATCTATCATGGCCTGAACCACCTCAATCTATCTGTGACTCTGACACCCCATACCCTGAATCAGCTATGATGGCTGTTGGACTCTGGCCCGAACCAAGCTCAGGTATGATCTCGGCCATTATTAACATTGGGCCTCTCTACCACCCGCTCTGCCCTGGAAGAGAACTGCAGCATCACAGAGGGCGTTCCCACCGCCTGCTCCGCCCCGGAGGGTCTCTTAGCCACCTGCTCCGCCTCTGAGAGTCTCATCGCCACCTGCTCCGCCCTGGAGGGTTCTTGAACTGCTCGGGAGAGCTTCCTCGTTGCCTGATCCACTGGAGAACGTCTCCGCCATCTGATCCGCCCTGGCGGGCATCTCTGCCTTGGCTCAAGGAGGATCCTGATCCACTTCGGGTCTTTGAGTACTCTATGTTGTCTGGGAGGCCCCCTAGGACTCTGCCTTGTGCACCTCCCGGACACCCATCCATCCCATCCCCTGTATGGGGTTTTGTTCCACCCTCCTTAAGACTTGCGTTAGTTATGTCTGGAAGCCGCAGCTAGGGGGAGGGCTATGTCACGCCGTCAGGCAGGGTTTCAGGTTCTGTGTATGTTTTCATTGTCCATGTGCTTTTTGTTTGTTCACGTGTCATTTGTAACCCCGCCCTGTCATTATTGCTTACTTTTTGCCAGCCCTGTATGTGTCCAGGTGTTTCGTTTTGTCTTTGATTGAATAGATTATTTAAACTGTGTCTTGTGTTAAGCCTTTGTTGATTGATAACGTTTCATGTCTGCATGTTGGTCAAGTCTGCTTTGGTTTTGCGTTTTCGTCAGCTTTATTGTAATTGGTTTTGGAATAAATGTTAACGTTATCATTAAGCTTTCTGCCTCTGAGCCCCTTGTTCGCCGCTGAAGAGCAAAGCCGCGACATCACCAACCAGCACTGTGACACAATTAGATCTTGGTTTATCTGATTTATAGCTGTGTTTGTTTGTAGTTTTTGTGAAAGATTATGCCAAGTACCCATGTTTGTGACATGTTCAGCAGACCTCTCATGCTGTCTCAAGTGGGCTGCAAGATTTTTCCAGTTATTGAACCCATTCCCACTAAGCTGAGTGTCCTTTTCTTGATTACCAAACATACGGCAGTAATTTTTTCACTGTACACGAGCCAGGACCCTTTTTATCTTTTCTCCATTCTTCATTTGCAGCTAATAGTAGCTGCTTGTAAATCTTTGCACTTTTTTATTTTTCGGATAAGTTCTGTCCTTGATCTGAACTGGGCCTTTCTGCACTATTGAGCAGCGCTCTTTGTCAGTGAGATGTTTTGGCCACAATGATGGATCTTCTTCAAGTGTTACAGTAATAAATTGTTCAGAATGACTGCGAATAGTACTCAGTTGCTGTATTACAGTCTTCGTCATAGACATTCCTATAATCACTTAAAGTGAATGTGGAAGTGCTGTTACCTGCAATTAAAGTTTTCTGTGAATTTAATTTGCATCTAGCTCCAGCATCGACTGAGCAGCCTGGGCTGACACTGTCAGGAGCAACGGTTAGTAGTAGTAGTTTCTCTGTGCTGGTAATTAGATTAGATTAGATTCAAATTTTTTTTCACAACACATGTACAAGTACAAGGCAACAAAATGCAGTTTAGGTCTAACCAGTAGTGCAATAAGCAGCAAGTGAAGGATACAGGTATAAGTTATAAGTGCGTCTATAGAGATATGTACAAGCAAAATCTGGATAATATTTACAGGTGGATTTACAGTGAACATAATAAAATATTCCGTTTGTATTAACTATAATCAGAAATTGCAAATAGATGAGCAGTGTACAGGTTACTGTAGTAGTTAAAAA
>JAUCMU010000711.1:0-11115 GCA_032275025.1 Enteromius treurensis | reverse complement strand
ATCTATAGGAAAATACATTCTTCCTTAAAAAACATGCAAACTATATTATGGTAGATACTACTGTAATTTTACAGCAAATATTTAGCATGTTCCTTGCAATGCTGTAAATTTCAAAATACAGTAGTCTATAGTAAATATTTACTGTACAAATTACAGCAATGTTTTACAGTGTAGTCTAGGTGAAAGCATTTTTTTTGTAAAATATAGGATATAAGGTTTGGAAACACCAGAGGGTCAATGGTGGCTGAGATGTAGATTTTGGGTGTTGTATCTAAGTTTTAATGTTTTGGGTGGAGAACAGGATTTGACATGACTTGAACATATTTGTGTCTTTTGACGTTATTGCTTTTTGCTATAAAGGAGCAAAGTTTTTTTAACAAATGTTATGGAAGCAGGGAATTAAATATTTTTATTTGACAAACAAACACTAAACAAACCATAGTATATCCACATCACCAATCCTGTCTTTAACAGATGTGTATATACACATTATCCATAATCTTTTCAAGGAAACAGAATTACAGACAAAAGTATTCACTAAATTTAGCTTACAGCCTGTTTATAACAATAAACAGCACACTTAGATAAGGATTTTAGCTAAATTTTATGAGGAACAGACACAGGAAAGTTTACCAGTTCGGTAAAGAAAAAGAACAGGTTGCAAAAAACCACCCAAAATAAAACAAACCAAAGCAGTAGTTTTGTAAATATCAGCATTGTGTTGTGTGTAAATGGTGAAGATGCCTGCCAGAATGTATGGGACAAATGAGATACACATGCATACAGTAATTAGAAGAATAAGATAAAATGCTCTTTTCTTCATGTGGTTTTCTTCCCTCCTTCTCTCTCTCTCTCTCCCTCTCTCTCTTGGTCCTGACTGCTTCAGAGCTCTGAGAACAGCCACCAGACAAAACAACTGAATAGAGACGAAGAGAAGGAACTGAATCGGGAACAACCACATGAACCAAATAAATTTATTTAGGAATGAAAGAGACATGCAGCACAAACAAGCAACAAGAGTGATTATCCAGACCACAGTGCAGCAGATGACTCTGTATCTGAGAGGTTTGAACTTCAAGAAGGTTACAGGATGAACCACTGCCAGGTAACGCTCAACACAAATCAGACACTGAAACAGAGGACGACCAGCGACAATTACTCCAATTAAAAAAGATGACAGCTCCATTAGTTGAAGAAAAAATGACAGGAAATATAACAAACAATAGAGAGAAATCAATAAGTCACAAGTAGAGATATTGATGTTGAAGGACTCTGACGCAATACCACTTCCTCTTCCTGTGACAATGAGCCATACAATATAGGAGTGTACAGGAAAACCAAACAAGAAATTGATGCTGGACACAAGCAAGTTTACAATGTTCACTGGCCAAAGCAAATCTTCTAAGGTTGTGGAGTTTGCGGATGCTTCAGCGGAGTTCATTTCTTCTGTTTCTAAAATAGAAGAAAAAAGGTACAAATGCAATATAAGAATATGTGGGTTATAAATGAACATGCATTTTAGATGCCAAATAAAAACTAGTCAAATTAAGAAAAAGGTAGTAATTCTGCATCGTACAGTTCTAAGTTTCCATCACAATTATAGAACACATTATTATTAAATTACAGTATTTTGTAACACAGTCTTACTCCAACTCGTCACGTTTTACGCTCAGTCAAAACCCTTTTGCGTTGCTTTTTGAAGCTCAATGTACCCCTTTTTAGTCACTTTTCGACATGAAGGTTCCTCCATTGTTTTAAATAGGAAACTCTTTGCTTCAATACTGTATGCCGCCACCGATTTAAAAAAATGCCGCTACAATAATCCTTACGTCAATGTTGGTTGTGAATGCCCTAGTCTCCTAGTCTACCTCGCTAAAGGTCTGGAATTCATAGCTGCTTTCTTTGGTCAAAGCTCGCCCATAATGCCGTTTGACAGACATGTCAAACAACCAATCCCAGTTTGTTTCATTCAGCGTCACGTTTCGGGGCGTGAAAATGTGCAACAAGTCATTCAGCATAGAAAATCCAGATGAGACGCTCGCGGTAAACATCTGTTTGAAGCATATCTCTCCACTTCTTAACACCCACAAGCAATTCTGGAGAGTCGAACACAATACTGAATCAGCCAGCTACGATGTCAGCGTCTGTTGTTTCATGTTTGCCAGCAAATGCGGATGATATCCCCTTCTCAGTTAGGTACCTTACTTGATCTTCCATAATAGATAGGAGGAGACACACTACTACTCAAATTGGATCGCATACTTTTGAGAATCCAACGTTTAACTGATCTTAATAAATGCTTATTGTCACTCATGTAAATACAACAGTTTTTTTGCCGCAATCACACGTTTGCGCTTTGTTTTCCCGGCGGATCGAAAATAAATGGTACCATTACCGGTAAAATTCAACCAATCATTTGATTACTTCGACACTGCTGAAGAGTTTCCAGTTAAGTGTACCATATGCATCAAACGTTTAGCCAACGTTCCTTGGGCGTGACGTCTGAGGCTGAGACTATGAATGCCCGTGTCTTGTGATTGATTGCGTCATGCTATGGGACGGGAGTATGTTTTCTGAATGAGATGCAAGCGCGTTAACAAAGCAGGATCATTTTTAGTGATTAAAACCTTGTGTTTTAATCTTTTCTTCACATAAAGACTTGGTGTGGCTTCAGACGACTTGGAATGTGACATGACTTGTTTGCAATGTATTTATTATGCTTTTTTATGATTGGTTTGTGCAATAAATACCTATAACTGCATTTTCCTGCGTGTGTGTTTATATTGTTCAGAGGTGGGTAGGGGTGGGGTTTGGTGCTCCGATTAAAGTAAACAAATTATATAAAAAATATATTTATGCATGCAAACCATTACATTAAGCCAAACAACTGAAACCAATAGAGGACCTTTCACGCCAAAAAGCGACTAAAAATGGGTACCTTGTGCTTCAAAACTACGCATAAATTGTCTTGACCAAGCGTCTCGCCAATCTCGGATCTCGCCTCCTAGAGCTCAAGCTGCGATCCCCATGAACACTGCCGCCACTCCGCCTCGGCGAGAGCTGGATCAGCGCCGTGAGGATTGCTTATGAAGGCTCCTTCATCACTGAAAAGAGCCCTCCGGGAGCGAAGCACACGCAGTGGCATCCTCTCACAATGCCTGCAGCTCTCTTCACTCTCTTGGAGAGCTGTTTCTCCGTGCTTTGCTCCCAGGCAAGCTACACAAAGCCTGAATGTGTGTCGTCCGGCAAGATGTAGTGTTTGCATGGACGCACACACACTCTGAACTGCCCTTTTTGTTTGTTTTTTTACGGAGACACCTCTAAGCTAGGCACACGCAACACAGAGCACTTTGCTGAATGACAGAAAGCTATCTGCCAGCAGCATTCCATGTGATTTTATGCTTCCTGGCTAGTGACGTCACCCACCTATGATGCCTATATAATTATACAGAAATAATTTAAAAAATGTTTGTCACCTGAAGAGTGGATGTCCAGAGCTTCTGAATGCAATCTATAGCCTAAGTGATGTGACTAAAATCAGTGCATTACCAGAAATATATGGAAAGCTTCTCAGGTGGCATGTGATTTAAAACACCAAACATGCAAATGTTAAAAGACAAATATCCCCACAATTGTTTTAAATCAAATGCTGCTGTCACACAGCTATCAGTAATTGTGTCAGCAGGAAAACCAACTTTTCACATTTTAACAAAGCGAAAATGTTGTGTTCTCATATGGTAAATGACATGGTTCAAGTATAGGGTGGGAAGACTCTCACTTATGCCCCAGAACTAAAGATGTAATAAATAAATCTGACAAACAGGCTCTTTAAACAGTATAAACAACATTTTATTTCCATATAAACCATATTTCCATATAAACGCAACAGTTTTTGTCTGAGATTGTTTTTATTTGACAAACAAACACACAACTACCTATTACAAATTGAATAAATTAAGTATTGATGCACTGTATGAACCACACAGTATGATCTAGAATCTTTCAGAGAATATCAGAATATAACATCTTTCAGCAAGTCCCATTCATATTAGTAAATCAGAGTTATATAATTCAATAATAGGTCCATACAAAATCTTTTTTAATTTGGGGTTGTTAGTTTGTTACAGTTTCTGCTTCATGAGGAACAGGTACAGGTGAGTTTCCTAGTCCGGGCCAGAAAAAGAAAAGGATGCACAAAACCACCCAGAATAAAACAAGTAAAACCAAAGCTCCTGTGATGAGCAGCGTCCAGATGTGTGAAAATAGTGAAGAAGCCAGCAAAAGTCAATGGAACAAATATGATGAGCATGCTTACGGTAATTATTAGAATGATATAAAACGCTCTTCTCTTCATGTGGTTTTCCTCTTTTCTCTCTATCCCTCTCTTTCCCGGTCCTGACTGCTTCAGAGCTCTGAGTAACAGCCACCAGACAAAACAACTGAACGGGGAGAAAGAGAAGGAACTGCAGTAAGAAGAACCATATAAATGCACGGATGCTATGGCTTATAGTAAACATGCAGCTCAAGCAGGAGCTAAAGCTGATTGTCCAAACCCCAGTGCAGCAGATCACTCTATATCTGAGAGGTTTGTACTTCAAGAAGGTTACAGGATGAACCACAGCCAGGTAACGCTCAACACTGATCAGACACTGAAACAGAGGACGACCAGTGATGGTAAAACCAATCAAAAATAATTGTAACGCATTGACAAATGCGAGACCATGAACAAAATATGACAGTAATATTAACAAACAATTGAACGAAAAACATAATTCACAAACAGAAAGATTGATGTTGAAGAACTCTGATGCAACTCCACTTCCTGTTCCTGTGAGAATGAGCCATATAATGTATGAGTGCAAAGGAAAACCAAACAAGGAATTGACACCATACACAAACATGTCTATTTTAAACATTGGCAAAAGGGAATGTGGTGTTGATGTAAAGTTTGTGAATTCTTCCAGTGTGGAGTTCATATTTTCTTTGGGTATCTTCTCAGTTTATAGGTTGAAAAAGTGTGTGTCTGGATCTTTCTGGATGTGTATAAATTTCTGTGCTGTTTTTTAGACTGACTTCACAGCTGCTACCTATTAAATTAAATATGCAAATATTTAAGTAGGTTGAAAAACACATATATAGCTCTTTTTTGAGTATTATTTATGTAGAAAAAAATAAACAAACCAAAAAAACGTTAACACTTTATTTTGATAGTCCACTTTAGATAACAGTACGTAACCTTGCAACTCCCTATCAACTAACATTCATTAGAGGATTAGAAGACTGTCTGCTTAATATCTAGTTGACATGTAGTTCCAAAGTACTTATAGATAGTAGAATGTCTAAATGGACTATCGAAATAAACCGTAACCAGAAAAACATGCAGAATTGTAATGTTCCTTGTCTGTCTGGTCCTTTTCTCCCCCCTATCTTTGTATTTTTTGGTTTAGCCCTCATTATGTTCTGATTAGTTTACTCGTCTCACCTGTTTTTCTCAGCTGTCCTCACTTTAGCTTTTTAGTTTCTCTGTATATAAGCCGTTGTCTTTTGAGTTCTAGTTATCCTTGGTTAAAGTCTTGCGGGTGCTCCACGGTGTGTTGTTGTTGTTTGAATTGCTGCCTTGTCAGCTTTTGTTTTTGTGTCCTGGAAGTATTAAAAGTTGCATATCAAGCTCTTTGTGTCCGCTGCTCCTTGCCATGCTGAGAGGCCCCGGCATCACACCACAACGGGCTCAGTTATGACAAGAATACTTCAGTTTTGAATATTTTCTTTAAACAAATATGCATAGCTAGGGGTTCTATTTATGATTTCTAAAAACATAATGTTTATTTCTTGGCTGGTAATTCTTTTGTGGACAGAAAAAAATGCATTAGTTTTCCCTCTGCTCAAATTGTACTTCAGTGGTATACTTGTTCTTTGAAAAACACACTTGCTGCTCCATATCTATTAAAAACACAGTGTAATTGTAAATTATGAAAAAAGTTACAATATTAATATACCTACATGATGATTAGTATTAAGACTCTATAGATATAAATGGAACAATAAAATATGATGCAATGCACTATTTTGGATCATTTTATGCACTGTAATATACAACTCTACACATCATGAATTTATTATGTTTTAATTGTATTAGCTCAAAATAATGCTACAAGTACTTTGTTACTTGTGCTACTCATGCTCAGTTTTAAAATCCCCAAGCCATCTCTAACAATGCCTTCATTTTTATAATAACTATTACTATAAAAGAAAATTAGTAAAATTTCAAAAGTGTATCACCTGAACTGTGAACGTCCAGTTTCTCTGATATGTATACAATAATTGTCACTGCAGTTTGACTGACTATTATTAAAGCTTTTTCCAAGGTTGGATGATTAATATGCAAATACAAAGCAAGGGGGTTTCTGACAATAAAATACCTGACAGACATGAATTGTTTTAATTTGGGGGAAATGCATTGAGAAAGATTTATGTCATAAAGGAATAAAGGAATGTCGTTATTTTGGATGTTTGACAAATAAATCTTCTTTATAAAAGTCAACATTATTCTGTTTTGCTAAAGAGATTTGTTATGATAGCTCGCAGTCTAACCAAATCAGTCATTGCTATTAATCTCATTTATGGATTTTGGGTCCAGTAAAATCAACTCTACATGAAAAAGGAAAACGTAATTGAGCACAGATAAATAAATGAAGACAATAACCACAATCACAGATTGATGCGGATATTACCAAATAAAATATTGAGAATAGTCAACAGCTGAGGGACAAGCCTGCATCATAAACTTTCACAATCAGTGAAACCGTGATTAGTCAGTTGTTGTTTTTAGACCAACAAAGTGCAGAAGATTTTCTCCGTCCGCTGCAGATAAAGAACGGGCTGAACCAAATTAGCCTGTGTAAAACAAATAAAACCAATATACAAAAGTGGAGGAACACTTTGTTTTGTCACAGCAGTTATGAGTCCAACAATAGCGTATGGCAAATACATGATAGCCATATTCATACTGTATTAGCTTTTATTATCAGCCAAAACGCTCTTTTTTTTTTTTTGGTTTTCCTTCTCTCTCCCTCTCTTCCCTGGTCCTGACTGCTTCACTGCTCTGAGAACAGTCAAACAGCAGAACAATTCAATGAGGAAAACTATGAGTAGTGAATTGAGAGAAACCATGTTTAGACATTATACTTGCTTGAAAAGCATATTAATCAGGATCCAAGGGTGATTATACAGGCCGCAGTGCAGTAGATGACTATATCTGAGAGGTTTGTACTTCAGAAAGGTTACAGGATGAACCACTGCCAGGTAACGCTCAACACACATCAGACACTGAAACAGAGGGTGACCCGTTAGGCCTAGACCTTGGAAAGAAATTGCCAATGATGTAAAGATTTGACCATTTTGGGTTAGTCCTAATATATTAAAGAGAGAAACCACAGAGAACAAGATCTCAGAAACGGATAGATTGAGGTTGAATAACTCTGATGTGACTCCATTTCCTGTTCCTTTGACAATGAGCCCTATAACATAAATGTTTGTGAGAAGACACCGCCTGTCCTCCAACAAAAACGACTCTATGAGTTTGTGCAAGCACCTTATTACGACCTATATTTATATTTTAAAGGTAAGCGCCCTCTAGTGGGTGTAAAAATAATGACAGTGTCATATTGCGTCTGTTGTTACACTGATCTCACGTGATTAAAGCATATTTTACTAGCTTTAATTTGTACGAATGACTACACAAACCAACTCCTAAACCTACCTGTTACAAATATTGTGCAAAATCATGATTTATAGGGGTTTGTGAAAACATGTTCTTTGGGTTCAAACCCATGATCTCATTTCATCTCATAATGCATCTCTCTACAAACTGAGCTACACCACCCCTGAATTGCATGGCCGATAAAATAGTACACAACCTTAATATGCAAATCTTCTGTTGCCAATAGGGGCGCAATTGTAGTATACGCTCTGATGGGTAGTATTTCACAGCTATTGTAGAAATTACCCATACGGACGTATTAGTTGGAGGACATGTTGGAAGACCAAACCAAATGTTGAAATGATAGCTCAACTGAGAAATCTCTATGCCTACTCGAAAAAACTCAAACTTAGATGTTGTGATGTTGGTGGAAAATCCAGGCATAGTCAGATTCATTGCAGAGCTATTCGTGAGCGGCATCAAAAGAAAATATGAATATTTTGCAACTATGATAAATAAAAAGACAGATGAGTAAAATAAAGTGGTAGGGGTAGAGGCAGTCTATTTGGATATCAATTAATTATAACCAGCTGATATGGTATCATGTAATTTGACCAAATAGTGTGAAATAATAATAAATTGATACAATATAGTTCTAGTAATTTACTCAATCTGTTAAGTTTAACGTAAACTATAACTTCAACAACAACAACAACAACATAAACATTAAAATAAAAGAAAAACAGTCAACTGACCACAAACATAGCAGAGGCAACATAGTAAAATGTTAAAGAAATATAATATTAACAAATAAAATATTACAAATCAGAGTTCATCACCTGAACAGTGAATTTCACCTGATTTCACAGCTTGAAATGTAATGCCCAAACTACCTTGGCAAGTCCAATAAATGGATGAAATATGCTAAATCGGGGGAGGGAGGTTTATGTAGAAGTGCTGCCTGGCCCACCCCAGTTCTGCTTTTTAATTTAACAGTATTTACTTGTATTATAAATTGCAATTAAAATGAAAACACCATTAGTTATTTTAAAGTACATGTCTTTGAACATTTTTGCATTTGGGTTTTCATTGCAGATTTTAACTAATATTTCTTAGCAACTGCAGTGGAAATGTATTTTTTTTAGTCATTAAGTCTTTTATCATCACCTTATTAAAAACTGATGTGGAATATATATTCTTACACAGATACACAGATTTCAGTAAACATTATATTAAGAGTACATTGTATATACACGGTAGGCTTATATGATATCTACTCCTTTGTCCCAATAATAGTGCAGAAGATAATAATGAGGTCTGGGAATCAAACTGACCGACAATCGGATCACACAGCACAATGCAGTCTTCACCTCCAAATAAAACACTATACATTTATTGAGAATTAGATCTAAATTGCTGTTTAGCTTTTATGAAGGAAACGGGGTAAGACAGTTTCCCTGCTCGGTGCAGGTAAAGAACAGGCTGTACAAAACCAGCCAGCATAAAACACAGAAAACTAAAAAACCAAAGAGCTGAATAAAATTGTTTCACAGCAGTAATGAGTCCAGTAATAGTATATGGCACAAGCATTATAACCATGCTCACTGTAGTTATTAGAATAATATTAAACGCTCTTTTCTTCATGTGGTTTTCCTCCTCTCTCTCTCTCCCTCTGTCTCCTGGTCCTGACTGCTTCAGAGCTCTGAGAACAGCCACGAGACAAAACAACTGGATGGAAAGTAAAAGTAGCAACTGAATTGAGAAAAACCATGAATAGATATAAAAAATATTTGTGATTGAAGAAAGCAGGCAGAACAAACAGGATCCAAGGGTGATTATCCAGACCGCAGTGCAGCAGATCACTCTATATCTGAGAGGTTTGTACTTCAGAAAGGTTACAGGATGAACTACTGCCAGATAACGCTCAACGCAGATCAGACACTGAAACAGAGGACGACCAGTAAACGCAAGTCCTTGTAGAAATGGTGTTAATGTTGAGAATTCTTGAAATCTCAGGGCATTTACCATGATACTTAATAAACAATTAAGAGAGAACATGATCTCACAAACAGAGAGATTGAGGTTGAAATACTCAGATGCGACTCCACTTCCTGTTCCTTTGACGATGAGCCACAGAACATAGGAGTGTATAAGAAAACCAAACAAGAAATTAAAACCTGATGTATAACAATCTAGCATTTCAGTTTCATGGGCAGTGGATGCTTCAGGTGTGGTGACATTCACTGCAGAATTATTCATTTTCTTTTGGTCTGCCTTGAGTCCACAAACTCAAATAACACAGGAATAATTAAACAATCTAAAGAGAAAGAAAACAAATGACACCAAATCGAGATATGAGTCTTCAAAAAAAACGTTCTGTCATTTCAATAAAGAAAAATAGAGTTTAGCCCCTTTTTTTATTTTAGAAGCAATCCATTTAACCTCCCCATTACCCTTATAACATGACAGTGAAATAATTATACATCACTTAAGAAAGAATCAAATAGAAAAGAAGAATAAGTCACCTGACGAGTGAATGTCCGGTCTCTCTGGATTGAAATAAATTTCACTGTTGTTTTATAGTCCGACTTCACACCTGCCATTAAGCGAATGTGCATGATTTTTTTATTCTACAATACACAGAATAGCACCTATGCAAACAACCAGGGGAGATAATGAGTTTCAGAAACCATAATGCTCAACACGATATGCCAAGTGTAACACATTTAAGCCACAGATGCAAACCCGGTAATCTATTAAGTATGGGCTTAACTATTTTTTATTTTGTCAACCTCCTTTTTGTATATATATATATATATATATCACATCACACTGAGATCAAATATAAATATATCCCAAGAGCACACACAATCATACACCAAGTGGGAAAAAGGATTATACAATCATGTTTTATAATGAATGGAGGCAAAAAAGTCTTCCAGTGCAGTGCAGATAAAGAACAGGTTGTACAAGACCAGCCACCATAAAACAAATAAGACTGATAAACCAAAGCTCTGAAAATTGTTTAGTCAGAGCAGTCAAAACTCCAGAAATAGTGTATGGAACATTCATGAGAACCATGCTCACTGTAGTTATCAGAATGAGATAAAATGCCTTCTTCTTTATGGAGTTTTCCTCTCTTTCTCTTCTTCTCTCTCCCAGTCCTGACTGCTTCAGAGCTCTGAGAACAGCCACACAGCAGAACAACTGGATGAAAAGGAAGAATAGCAACTCTATAGAAAAGAACCATGAATATATATAAAAGCTTTTTGACATTATAAAGAGCATGCATGACAAAGAGGAGGTAAGAACAATTATCCAGGTGACGGAGCAGCAGAGCACTCTATATCTGAGAGGTTTGTACTTCAGAAAGGTTACAGGATGAACCACTGCCAGGTAACGCTCAACACACATCA
>JAUCMU010000710.1:0-11117 GCA_032275025.1 Enteromius treurensis | reverse complement strand
TTACTTTCTCGAAACGAAAGAATATTCCGAAAAGTGCACAGATTTTTACAGGATTTTACCGTTTTAATGAAAAAACATCATTTTACTGTCAAAATATGGCCGTTTTTTTACAGCAATTTTTAACAGTGTAGTCACGATACTGTAACGCTCAGTAGAAAGGAGACGGAGATGAAGGTAAGTTTATACAAACAGTTTATTTAAGAGTTTGAATATGGTTGAAAGGATCAGTAGATCTTTCCTGGAATGGTTGGAGCGGAGTGTGGAGAGATCTCACTCAGCCTTTGAGGTGAGTCCTTAACGATCTTCTGATAGAAGTATTCCTACCTCAATGAGTTAAGCGATCTCTGTGAAGTTAAACCACTTGTCTGTTTCCGTTTCACAGCTGCGGATGGAGTCGAGCTCGGCGTGGGCACGCGTACAGCAGTCTGAGGAGTGAGGCAGGTGAGTATTAACAGGTAAGTGATAGGACTTTCAAGTGTTGAAGGAGAGCAGCTTTGGCTAAGTGAACGAGGAGCTCCGTGGTGACGCAAAACCAGGTGAGTAAACTCCCAGCTCGTTTTGAGTTTCTTCCGTGAGGTAAGTGAGTAGCATGAAGTTTTCCAGTCATACAGGCTTATAAGTCTATAACTTGAATGCAACAAAGAGCAATAACAAAGGCTTGAAGTCACATAGCAGATAGGCATAAGGTAAGTATTAGATGTTACCTCAATCTCAGCCGATGAGTGACTGTAGAGCTGGGGCTTTTAACCACGCTCACCTGATACCGTTCAGGTGGCGGTAATTAAAACTCAGGTGACTGAGAGCGTGTGAATTCGGCTGCGCTAGGTTCAGGTGGTGTGACAGCTACTGATTGAAGTTAAATATGAATCATATTTTGATGTCAGAGAATACATTTCTACACATGGTACGAGCAGGTGATATGTTCCTGCTCCATAAAGCCATCTGATAAACTCTGAAATTAGTCTGAAAGGAGAAACAGAGACATTTGAAAAGAAGTGAAGAAGAAATGAGCTGAAGATAGTTACAGAAGAGAGCAGAGCTAAACACCCTCAGGATCTCATGAGAAGATGAAACTTTACTCACTTTTAAGACACAGACACTTTTTACTTTTTTTAATTCACTGATCGTGTCATGGGTCAGCTTATTTCTGATAAAAACTCTACAGGAAGTGTAGGCTGATGGGAGCTTGAGGTGTTAATGTTTAGAGTGTGAATTTAAAAATAAAAGAGAGAGAGAGAGAGAGAGAGAGAGAGATTTTTTTTTGATTTTGCAAAAAAAAAATTATTACAATCTTTTTCACAATAACAAACAACAACACACAACACACCTACAAACGAAACACTAAATCTTTAGACAAAATGCACAAAGCCCCATAAACACACCAAATTTGTTCAAAAGCCACCAGATCGTTCATGGCTTTATAAAAGTGAAAGTCAACCAGTACCCTGGACATGACAAAGGCCAGGAAACACAAAAGAACATCATCACTAGTGCTTTGTTCAATTTTGTTTTCCACTAATGTAAACAGCCAACTTTGCTTGTCCTAGAATAAAATTTAACAAATGACAGATGTCTCGTTTCTTCTTGGAATATCTAAAACCCAAAATAAAATTTTCATTTAGGAAGGTTTCATTAAACCTACCAAAGAGCTCATTTAGCTTCGCAAACAGAGGCTTTAATCTCAAACAGTCCATAAAAGCGTGAAAAACTGTTTCCCTTAGAGAGCAGAAAGGGCATTCAGAACTCACTCCCGGGTTCATCACTGAAATGAAAGAATTAACGGCAATGGCACCATGCAAAATCCTCCATTGCATATCACCTACTCTTTTTGACAATGATGGTTTATACAAAGATCTCCATTCGGGCTTTACATTGCTTCTTAATTTCAAAAACGAGCACCATGGTGTGTCAATTCTATTACCAATAACTTTCTTGTTAAAAACCAGAACACAAACTTTGTACAGATTTGTGCTTTTACTTGACAGGAAATCTAGTAACAAGGGATCTTGTGGAAGAAAAAAACTAATTGTACCCTCTTCAAACATGGGTTGTATGACCAAACAGGGGAAAGGATCCTCAGAATCAGGAGCATTAACCCCTTCAGAAAAGTCCTTTAACATGTGTTCTTCTTCAGTGGTAAAACATGCTCTTAGCTTTGTCAAAAATTGGGTAAAAAGGCGAACAGATCTGATGTTCAAAGCCTTGGAAGCTGTCTCTACCTGTCCAAAAAAAGGTACAGTTAGTTTTAATAAATGTCCCAAAGTGAAAATACTGGCTTTCTGGAGGGAAGTGCTGAATCCAAGTAGACTGCATCCAGTAACGTCCAGACGGGCTCCAAGTATCAAAGGCTCTTGCAACAACCAGTAGAGTGAAGAGAAGTTCTCAGTCTTATCAATGTGGAAGAAACTCCATACTTTGAAAAGGTTGCGATAAAGTTTGCATTCAGTTTGGCAGAGTCCATTAAAAACAGTGCTTTATCGAGTCCAAAGCCTCCAAGAGTCCGTAAAATCACGCAACTGGCTGTACGCCAGCTGCAGTCCGTTGAACCATCTAAAAACCTTTGTAAAAACCTTAACCGGAAAGTAGCCATTCTACTCTGCAGGTGAATAACACCTTGCCCACCTTCATTTTTGGGGAGATATAAAATACTCTGTGGGATCCAATGTAACTTGTCCCAAAAAAAATTAACAAGGAGGGCTTGAATCTCAGCTAAAAACTGTTCAGGGGGATCTACACATGCCAGCCTATGCCAGAGTGAAGAAGCAACAAGATTGTTAATGATAAGAGTCCTCCCTCTATAGGACATGTTTGGCAGCAGCCAATTCCATTTATCTAAACGGCCTTTGACTTTTTCCTGCACCCCTTCCCAATTTTTCAGTAGAAAATCATCATCCCCCAAGTAGACTCCCAAATATTTAATACCTCCCCTTCCCCAACACAACCCATCAGGGAGACGGGGTGGCCCATCAGACCACTGACCCAGTAGGAAAGCATCGCTTTTTTGCCAGTTAACTTTAGCAGAGGACAGTGTTTTAAAATCTTCAATTAAATTGAACAAAGACTGTACATCACTTCCTTTGCTTATAAACACTACAATGTCATCAGCTTATGCTGACAAACAAATCTTATTATTAAAACTGGGAAAACACAAACCACATAGATTGTTCCTTATTTGTTGAAGTAATGGCTCTATGGCCAAAGAATACAGCATTCCCGAAAGAGAACAACCTTGTCTGACACCCCTCAGAACCCGAAAAGGAGCGCATAAACCACCATTGATTTTCAGTGCACTCTCAACGTCACAATAGAGCACTTTAATCATGTCCACAAACTCTTTGCAGAAACCAAAAGCTGCCAAAGCGTTCCAAAGATAAGAATGCTCGACCCGATCAAAAGCCTTCTCTTGATCTAAGAAAAGCAAGCCACAACTCAGGTTTAAAAGTTTAGAAATATGAAAGGTGTCTCGAATTAAAGAAACATTATCAAACATAGACCTACTGGGTATACAGTATGTTTGGTCCGGATGGATGACCTGATCCAACACCTCAGCCAATCTAGTAGCCAAAACTTTGGAAAGCAGTTTGTAATCACTGCACAGAAGTGAGACAGGACGCCAATTTTTAACCTCAGTGAGGTCCCCTTTTTTTGGAATTAGAGTAATAACTGCACTCCGACAACTCAACAGCAACCTGCCCTCTGTCAAGCTATCGTTGAGTACCTCAAGCAGATCATCTCCTAGCTCCGACCAGAAAGCCTTATAGAAGTCGAGCGGGAGGCCATCCACTCCTGGTGCCCTCCCAGACTCCATGCTTTGCAAGGCCTTGAAAAGCTCTTCCAGTGTCAACGCTCCTGAGAGGTCCAACTTAGCCTCTTCTGAGACTTTCGGCAAATTGTCAAAAAAGACACTTTCCACGCCATGCCCTGAATTAATCTCGCTTCTATACAGATTCTGATAAAACCTAACCGCTCTCCCACGAACATCAACAGGATCAGACAACAATGCTCCATCCTCAGAGCGAAGTGCATAGATAAAGCGTTTCTGCCCATTCTTTTTTTTCCATGCTGAAAAAGTATTTGGAAGGTGCATCCATCTGATCAATATTTTGGAAACGTGACCGGACCAAGGCCCCCTGTGCTCTGCTCTCCAGTAGATCTGTTAACTGTGCTTTCTTTCTAGAGCAGGTTTCTATATGCCTAGTTTCACCACTAGACTGGGCTAAATTTTGACACTCAATTATTTCTTTTTCTAACAAATCTAAGGACAGAAGTAACTCCTTAGTAACGTTGCGAGTGTACTGTTGGGAAAACTGCTTCATTTGAATTTTGCCGAAATCCCACCACTGTTGTACTGAATGAAAAGAGCCTTTTGTTGCTCTGCAAGTTTCCCAAAAAGACTTAAAGGACTCTTTAAAAAAGTTATCATTTAACAACTTAGTGTTAAAGTGCCAATATGCAGTCTTATGTTTTACTGAACCCAAAACAAAATTGCAATGCACCATGCTATGGTCTGAAAAACCAACCGGTGTAATGTAACACTCTTCAGAGCAACAATTTTGTAAGGTGGAAGATAATAAATCTAAAAAAACTAACCTTTCAACCGGTACAGTTGGAACATGAACACAAATAAAGACAAAAACATAATTCTCAAAAATAGCTCTGACTTTTAAAAGCCTGCCTTTAACAATTTCATCAACCACATAAGATACAGGACTAAAATTCTTTGCAAATAAAATAGCCACTCCTCCACTAACTGAAGTGTTATGGCTTAGCACAGAAGTGCCATCAAATTCCCTCATCCAATCAACAGCGTTGCTTAGGTCACTATGAGTTTCTTGTAAAAAAAAGTGACATCAATATTTTTCTGTTTTATTGTTTCATATATTATTGCCCTTTTCTTAGCATCCCTTGCACCATTGATGTTTAAAGTGGCTAAGTGTACTTCACCCATAAATAACAAGAAAGAAAGAAACCCACCAAAAAATACAAAACAAAAACCAGCTCTGTTCCTAAAATTAGCCAGTGTCAGTGTCAGTGCCTCCACCGGCGCCCCTGTGCCGACCCCGGGGGGGCTCCCTCAGCCTCACCGCTAACTTCCGTTGAATCACCGCTCTCAGAGCGCCTTTCTACATTACTTTCTTTTATTGCACTTATTCTTGGACAGTTTCGCATCAAATGACCAAAAGTCCCGCGGCTAAAACACTTCATTTTAGTGGTGGTCAAAAAAACCACATAGTCAAAATCGTCAACTCGAAAGTTTAAAGACATATCCAGATCAGCGTCATCATTAATGATCATGTACGCGAAACGCCTAAAAGAAACGATGTGTTTCAGCAGAGGGGAACTACAGGTAATTGGGATCTTTTTGATGGGTGAAACCAGCTTCCCGTACTGGGACAGAGCTTGGGTTAAAATGAGATCACTCACAAGAGGTGGCACATTAGATATGGTGACTTTTTTAGCAGGTAGAGAGAGGGGAAGAACAGGGATAAGTTCCCCCTTAACGATTATACCATGCTCAACAACCTCATTAGCCTTGTCTACGCTATCTAGAAAAACAACTATGGCACTGTTCATTCGAGAGGCTGAGAGCACACTCCCGTGTCCCACTACCTCACCCACTGCCAGGCAAGCTTCCTCCACACTCACCGCTGACGCCAGCTTCACAGCGTGGCGTCGCGTGAGTGAGTTTAACATTTCCCCGCGTGGGGCCGACATGCCTCCTCGGAATGAAGAGCACGCGGCCCAAAACAGAGCAAAGATTTCTGCTAACAAAACAACCAGAAATAGACAGAAAAGAAAAAAAGAGGAAGAAAACGGGTTCCACTCACACCACTCCACCCGCTCACAGCACTCCGTCCACACGCTCACACTTGCACACCGGAAGTGAGTGAGTGAGTGAGTGAGTGAGAAAGAGAGAGAGAAGACTATTTTATAAGAATATTTTTTTCTTTTAAAGAACATTGAAAACATACAATTCACATACGACAGAAAATATTATTACGTCATTCCACGTGTCTTTTCTCCCGTTCATATTAACATTCAGAAAATACTTTAATAATCCTTAAAGTACACATAATAATAACCATAACAAAAAAACACATTTTATGCAGAAAATAAGATACAAATAACTCACCAAATCCCGTTTTCTAACAGTTCTTTAAGCATCTTCTTTAGGCAAAAAAAAAAAAAGAAAAAGAACAAAAAGATTCTTCACAATCAGCTAACATCCGACGTTCAATCGGCAATAACTGTTCTGAAATGATCAATCATCATCAATCATCACAAATTAAAGTTTGTTCTTAACCATATTTAGATAAAATGTTAAGTATCTTCCTCGGGTACATCAGATTCAACTGGATCCTCTTGGTCTCCTTCCACTAAACCACAAGGTAAAGCATTTTCAATCTGTCCTCTGCCACTGTTAGTTTCAGTTTCCACCCTGGAATCAGCAGGTGTACTCAGATTGAGTTGTCTGTTTTCAAGCATACATCTGCTCTCTTCCAACTTCCTCTTTCCAGATCCTAGTTCACTATGCACAGGTAATGACTCGAAGAAGACTGAATTTCAGGTAAGTGTTCCAGTTCAGGTAAGTATCCTTCTTCCACACTAACCACAACATTATCTCTGGTAAGGTCTGAAGTAGGTAACCTCTGAACATCAGGTTCAACATTTCCATGAGAAACATCTCTGGGTGTTCTCCTCACTTCATACTCCTTAACAAACCTCATTGTACCAGTTTCAGAACTGGGCTCAATTTCTGGCAACAAATAATCATTGTCATCTTCATATGAATTCAGATATTGCACTGAACCTTCTGACACTTCTGCTTGTTCTGTCACAGTCCGTCCTTTTTGTGGCTTGAACACCACCTTCTCTTCCTCCACACGAGGTGACAAGAAACCACAAGGCAACAACAAATCCCTATGCAGCTTCCGCAAAGGTCCTTCCTTTCCCTCGGGTCTTACAGTGTATACAGGAAGTTCCCCTGCACGACTTACTACAATGTAGGTTCCAGAGTCCCACTTATCAGCCAATTTGTGCTTCCCTCTGAGGCGCACATTCCTGACAAGAACTCGATCACCCTCGCCAAGTGATGACTCTACCACTCTCTTGTCATATCTTGCCTTGTTTCTTGCTGCAAGCTTTGCTGCATTCTTTCTAGCAAGTTCATAACTCTCCTGCAAATGAGTTTTCAACGTCTTCACATACTGAGAAAGAAACTCATTAGGGCTCTTGGTTTCAGTTGCTCTAAAAGCAAGATCGATGGGCAACCGAGGCTGCCGGCCAAACATTAACTCATAAGGAGTAAAACCTGTGGTATCGTGTTTAGTGCAATTATAAGCATGAACCACAGGCTTCACAAAGTCTCTCCAATGGGTTTTGTCTTTGTTTGTTAGAGTACCCAGCATACTCAGCAATGTTCGGTTGAATCTTTCAACTGGGTTTCCCTGGGATGATACGGTGTAGTCCTGACTTTCTGAATACCAACAATTTCACATAACTCTTTGATAGTCTTACTCTCAAAATCAGGTCCTTGATCACTATGCAGCCTTTCAGGTATGCCATAGTGCACAAAGAAACTTTCCCATAGGCATTTTGCAACTGTCTTGGCCTTCTGATTTGAGGTAGGGATCGCTACAGCGTATTTTGTGAAATAATCAGTTATGACCAAGATATCCTTTGTGTTAGCACTATCCGGTTCCAAGGATAGAAAATACATACAAACCAACTCAAGGGGTCTGGAAACTTGGATATTCACTAACGGTGCTGCTCGTTCAGGTGGAGTCTTTCTGCGCACACACCGTTCACACGTCTTAATCTTTTCTTCCAGGTCTGTAGCCATTCTCGGCCAATAAAACCGAGCTTGAGCAAGATCAAGAGTCCTCTCTACTCCTAAATGACCCATATTGTCATGCAGTTGTTCCATGACAAAAGATCTTAACTCCTTGGGAAGAACAAGTTGATACTTCACACTATTGTTGACTACTCTCGTCCTGTAAAGAATATCATTCCTCAGCTCTAACCTTTTCCACTCTCTCAGAAGAAATGGAAGTTCTGGCAGTTCTTTCCTCAATACAGGTAAGGATGGTTTCCCTGATTCCAGCTGCAATATTATTTCCTGTATAGTCTCCTCTTTGTTTATCTTTCAGCTCTTAAACTGTCAATTGAGGAACAACTGGAAATCCTTCAAAGTGCTCATATGTCTCTGGAATTGAGTCTGGGCTCACAGAAAGAGAATCAATGAGTGGAAGGTAATCATCATCCTCAGCTGAACGTACCAGGTGTCTGTCACTGAGAGCTTCGACTACATCAGTGGAAACACATATGGAAACATTTTCCTGCGGTGAGTGGTGCAAGGTAAACTGATTTATACGTTCTTGTTCTTTCTGTGATATTCTGTCATTGGCCAGCATTCCATGTGGACGTCTAGACAGTCTATCGGCATCAAGATTGCACTTTCCCGGTCTGTACTGAATGGTGAAAGAAAACGTTGACAAAGCAGAAAGCCATCTATAGCTCGTTGCATCTAATTTCGCAGATGTCAACACATAAGTCAACGGGTTGTTGTCTGTGACCACTTTGAAATTGTTCCCGTACAGGTAATCCGCAAACTTCTCCGTGACTGCCCATTTTAGGGATAAGAATTCGAGCTTATGCGCAGGATATCGCGCCTTACTCCTTGAAAGTCCACGACTGCCAAAAGCGATTGGACGCAGCTCTCCTCCCTGAAGTTGGTAAAGGGCAGCTCCTAGCCCAGTCGTGCTGGCGTCAGTGTGCAGTTCATATGGTAGTTTGGGATCAGCAAATCCTAATACAGGTGCTGTGGTGAGCTTTTCTATTAGTGTGTCGAAAGCTTTTTGACAACTTTCTGTCCACCTTTCCCGAAAGGGACTCCAGGACTCAGATAGGACGTACTCTTATTCTTATTCCTAGAATTCTTACGAAGAGGTGGGTATCCAACAGTCAAATCGTTTAGTGGCTTCGCAATCTTGGCGTAGTCTTGGATAAAGTGGCGATAGTAGCCGGAAAACCCAAGGAACGAGCGCAATTCCTTGAGCGTTTTGGGACTTGGCCAGGTTTTGATTGTCGCTATTTTCTGCGGATCTGTCTCTACGCCATCCTGCGATACAACATGTCCCAAATACCTAACAGAGGTCTGAAGGAATTTACATTTTTGGACTGAAAGCTTCAATCCATACTCTTTCAGGCGATTAAGAACATGCAAAAGGGCGGGTTTCATGCTCTTCAAGCGTCTCTGAGAAAATTATCATATCATCCAAGAATACTAGGACTTTGGTGAGGTTTATATCACCCATACACTTCTCCATAAGACGTTGGAATGTGCTCGGAGCGTTTGTGATCCCCTGAGGCATACGGTTGAATTCCCAGAACCCCAGTGGACAAACAAATGCTGTTTTGGGCTTATCCTGTTCTTCAACCTCAATCTGGTAGTAGCCAGATTTAAGGTCGAGCACTGAAAACCATTTGGATCCACAGAGTGCTGAGAAAGCCTCTTCAAGATTCGGTAATGCATAAGCATCCTTTATAGTCTGTGTATTCAATTTCCGATAGTCGATACACAGCCTCACATCACCGTTTTTCTTTCTGACGACTACAATAGGTGATGAAAAGGATGACTCCGACTCACGGATAATTCCAGCCTCAAACAAATCTTCCAGATGGCGGCGAACTGCTTCAAAGTCATCAGGATGTATAGGTCTAGCTCTGTGTTTGAATGGCGTTTGATCATGTAACTTGATGCTATGCTTTACCTTGACAGTTCGTCCGACATCAAGATCATGAGAGGCAAAAACCTCTGACATATCCTGTAACTTCCGAGAAATTCTCTCTTTCCATTCCTTGGGTACTGGGGAGTCACCAAAGTCAAAAACTAATTCCTCTGCAAACTCTCCCTTCTGATCATCCTTGTTGGTTATTACTCCCTGGATGACATGGACATCTGCAACAACACTTTTTCCGGGAATGGTTATATCATGCTCTGTCTCATTCTTTAGCACCACAGGGACTTTGTGCGATGGATGTTTGGGTAAGTTAAGCAGACAACAAGCCACTAAGAGTCCTCCAGGTACCGGAGAATAAGAAGGAGGCTCCATCACCACCCACTTGTCTGTCACTTCTTTTCTTACTGTCACGACTCCTTCCAAGACAAGGTTTTGCCCTGCAGGTACAACAACTGCATCTGCGGTAGGCAGTCTGACCATTCCTACATTACTGTCCACTCTCTGATTCCGTCGGTGCTCAATGGTTTTCACTACTGCCTTGTAACCAAATGGAATAGGCTCAGAGACAGACTCATTGGTTTCCAAATGCTTTCCATATGCCAAGTCCAGAGTGTTGGTACCTATAAGCACTTTGGGTTGAGCAGTGCCATTGGTATCCTGAATAACCAATGCAAGAGTCGACACTTCCACTACGCTTCCAAGAGAATCCTCAGGAAACTTTACTTTCATCTCTACATACCCCAAATAGGGTACTATTTGTCCATTCGCAGCCTCCACTTCCAACAGATTATCCAGGGGAACTATATGTAGCTCACGCAGGTTTTCCCTATGGAACTATTGGGAAACTGTCGTCACCTGCGATCCTGTATCCAAAAGGCATGAACACAGCTGTCCTTCTATATACACTTTAGCAGTACACTTAGCCCCTATCAGTCCTTTGGGAAAGCTGCATGACGAAGCTCTGCTAGGCGCACTCTCCAAACTACCCTTTCTTCTTGTGTATCCGTGGAGACTAGTCTTGCACATGGTAGCCCTTGTACGTCTCGCTACAGGGGCTAATTCCAGTTTAAAGACTCTGAAGTCTCATTCCTCTGTCGATTGTCCCACTGGCTCTGTATTTCTCTCAGCTGCTTGGATTTTTCATTTACTAGCGATGGATTTGGACCATTTTCGCAAACAGATGCTATATGCCCATCTTCACCACAACGAAAACAATAGCCTGGCTTGGGTCTTTCGGGTAACTTGTGGGCTATGGTTGACGTAAGCGGATGCATGGGCTTCGGGTAAGTGTGTGTGGTTTCACAAGGGTCCTTTTTTTTCTTAAAAGGTTTCTCAGACTGTAACTTTGTAAACTGACTCTGCAGATCTGCAACC